>WKLE02000058.1:0-25068 GCA_014885115.2 Asterionellopsis glacialis
TGGCTGTAGAAAGTTTAACCAAGGGTTTGAATAAACGTATAGCCTTACATAATGGACAATTACAATCTGAAACAACATCCATGCAAAAATCACTTCATAACTTGGGTTTAGGATATACCGGAACAGATCAATTCTTGTTACTATCCACTGGACGACAATATACAGATCAACCAGCAGCGGTAGCATGTGGTGCTGGTGGACGATTACTTGTGGGGTATGGTGATAATGTTGATCCCTTTGCTACTAGCAACGTAGATGCTCAAGGGAATCCAATAGGCAATGCAGCAGGCGATCATTCACCATCACCACCTGCGGCACAACACCATGGTGGTCATGGTGGATTTGAACGTGAATTAAAACGTTTACAGGCAACTTTATGGTCATCATCACCATCATCGAATCCCGCAAGTGCACAACCACAAAGATTGCCATTCCCTGAAGATGGTGGTGGTGCCATGGGACTGAATGTGGCATTGTCAGCAGGTCTTCAACTTTTGTCACGATACCGTCTACACAATAGGTCCACCGAAAATTGGGGTATGGGACGATTACCTTCACCTGCCATGTTAACGTCAGGTGGAGGTGGTATAGCAAGTAGTGCCTTACAACCTGCGTGTCTAGTATTGATTACAGATGGATCATGCCTGCGTAAACCTCCCACCGAGGGCGGTGGATCGTTACAATTGCAATTTGGGAATATGCCATTACGTGAATTTTATCGTGAACCCTTTCGGTGGGATCAACGTATTTTTTGTATTGGTGTGGGTGCTCGAGATGGGATTTCATCAACGCAATACCTCCACCCCTCACTTCGTGCACTTTGCGAGGTTACAGGTGGAGGACATTGCCTACTTCGATCGGTAGCATCCTTGTCACACGTATCTGATATGTTTATGAAACTTATTGCACCACCAAGACCACCAGAACTACCACTTCAAGATCCTCTGCAACCACAACAGCAACAAACACCGTCCACAGCTACACCATCAAGTGGTGGTTCATTTGTAAATGGTGGTCCAGTTTGTTCCTTCCAATGTTTAGAAGGCAATGCTGACGGAACAGCACCAACGATGCATAGAGCTATGTTATTGTACGTACCCTACAAACAAATAGAGAGTACAGCATCTACTACAGGGGTGTCTATTGTGGCTACATCTAAAATTTACCAACCACCTCTTTGGTGCATACCAGAAGCTTTCTTTCCAAGTAAAAAGCTAGATACCTTACCACCACGACCTGCTCAGCCATTGCTTATGTTTTCTCGTCATTATCAAGTAGTCGGGTCCAATATATTTGATCCACTTGCCGTCATGAAAATGTTAAATCGATTAGACCAACTTATCATGTCCAATCGTCAGGCTACGATGGGTTCCACAACGTCTACCACAACCTCAACAGGAGCAACCGGGCAGCAGCAGCAACAACAAACATCTACCATCAAACTTTTACAACGTGATGTATACGTGTGTGAATGGTTATCACAAGATTGTAAGGGTGGATATGCAGCTGCACCTCGTACACATGCACAACGTGAATACTTACCTGTCTGTGTCAGAGGTGCAGGACGTCCAAGTCTTGCAGATGGCGAAGATAACCTTCTTTCTATTGGTATACTTCGTATACCTCCAAACACATCCACACTCACAGCAGCAGCAGCTTCTTCCTCCCCGTCTAGCGGTGCGACTAGTAGATTATCGACATTGACACTTCTACCACCAGAACCACATATATTATTACCATTGTTATTAAAGGCAGCTGAAGTAGAACATCGTGCAATTAAAAAGGCTGCTGAAAAAGAAAAGGCGGCAGCATCCACTGCTTCTTCCATTGGTGGGGGAGGAGGTAGTGGTGCTACTGCAGGTCTTATTCAGAAACAGTCAGGTCCAACAACCGTAACATCAGCTCCACGAAATATACTATTGGATGAAAATTGGAGATCTGAATTCCGTGCCTACATGTTCCGTGTACCACCCTACTATCAGAATGCGTTAAAACGCGGTCTTCGACCTGTATTACCGGCAAGTGCACATTCCCTATTAGCCACAGAGGGTATTGAAGCATTGGCTGGACAATGCTTTTCCAAATTATGTTTACAAAAGATCCGTACTGGCGAACAAATGATAAAAGAAACGAATGATAGATTGGAACGTCAAGAATTAGAACTTCGTAGACGTGGAGTACAAAAACCACTCTCAGGAGCCGATGGGAAACCTATTATCCCCACTATTGGGTATGGTCAGTATGATCCACGTGCTACTACTTGTAGTTATCTTGCAGCGTTACGGAATATGCCAGCACCGTGGCATGTTGGTTTAGGAACTAAAACGACAACGAAAGGAGGAGGAGGAGGAGGAGGAAAAGATATCAGTAGTGGAACAACCACAAAAGTTGAATGTGTATCGCAAGATGGAACAATAAGTGAAAGTGCTTCAATGTCGAATGGTATGGAGAGGAAACTGCCTACCGCTGTCGAAACGTAAGTATCTTGGGACTTTGGATGTTGTACACATGTGCATTTGGTCCCTGTTTGTCTATTCATGACTCACACCAAGAGTATCTTGGAATTCTATTTCCCTTCTTCTTTCTTTCCTGTAGGCTTGCTGATTTGCCACAAAGCTGCTTGTTGCCATATTATGAGTCACGAAGACGTTGGATTTTTGGAGGAACAGGACTAACAACCAGAGGTCTTCATGTGGAGGGAGTAAACAATGACGGGACCAATTCGCAGTACTACAGCGCAAAGCACAGTATAGATGATGAATCACTGCTTTCTCTTGCTGATATTGGAGCGTCCAGCCTCAATAAGGTAACAACAGTGAAAATGGGGGACTATAGAGAGCGTCTTCTCTGGTCACGTGCTCCTGTGGTAGGTTACGGGTCGAATGACTCTTCTGGTGCTGCAGCTACTACTGCAGCGGATGGTTCACCAACATGGTCTGTCGACGATGATGCCATGCCATTATCTTTCTTTGATCCGAAAAGTGGTGAATTTTCAGATTCAGTACAGGCTAGAGTGAGATCACGCCTCATGGTGAATTTCGGAAATCCGTACAAGGACAAGCGGGGTGACTCGTTGATACCAGACAAATTTCAAAAGCAACGCCCACCATTACAACAAGAGATAATGGATGATGAAAGTAGTGGGCCTCACACACCACCCGGCTCCCCTCCTCATGATAATTTTACATCTGTGGAAGGAGAGGGAGAAGCTGTCTTTGCATCGCCAACCGTAAGAAAACACCACCACCGTCCAAGTCCCAAAAGAGAGAGTTTGGGCAAACGAGAGGCGGACGAGGCTCTCGAAGAGACTACTGACACCAAGCGCCAAAAGAAGGAACCTACATCCTCAAAAGCTACAGATGAACCAATTGCAATTGGAGAATCGACAAACACCATTGAAAAGGCTCCTCCGGTTCCTCCGAGAAAACCCGTTACTTCACCTGCTGGTCCGCCACCAAAGATGGTCACTCCAGGGAATACACCACGTCCCGCCCCACCTCCTTCCCGGAAACGGACGCCCCACACAGAGAAACGTGCACCACCTCCACCACCAGTACCGCCAATGCGAAAACCACCACCCCCAGCCGAGAAACGTGCAACCACTGGTAACCCTCCTCCACCACGATCGGAAAAACGCCCTCAACAAAATACGATGCCACCCAAGCCTGCGAATCCGAATGCTCCGCAGCAGCAACAAGAACAACAACAGTCTCGTGCCCCGCCCCCTGTCCCCAAACCTAGGAAAGCACAACCACCGCCACCTCCTCAAATGGATTTACAAAGTCCGGATAGAAAGCCAAAGGTAGATCTGCCACCTGGTTGGATGTGTGTATGGTCTAAAAGTCAGAAACGGTGGTACTTTTTTGATACGAAAACAAACAAGAGTGTATGGCAATGGCCTCCACCAGGTGGTCTTCCTCGATGATGACTTTACTTTTCAAGTTACAAAATCATCCATTAGTGGAAATACTAACAACAATTGTAACAAGGTTACAACGGGCTTGGTTTGGTTGCTCTGGCTCTACCCACGTGACATCCTTAGATGGAACTTTCACCCAAATTATGATCAGTTGCTTTGGTACTATTCATTCTATCTTTATCTTTCATCATCAATTGTGCTTCCCTTTTCTTCGTGGTATTGGTTTCACGACATTTCATTTTGATAGACCTTTTTGTAATTCTAGTTTGGAAATGTTGAGAGTTATTGTTTCATCTATTATTAATATTATTATTTCTTTAGGGTCCTGGTAGTAGTAGTTGTTGTTGTCTTTCGTCCAACTACACTTTTGGTAAGTAATTGTTCAACAAGTTTGATGTTATTTTCAATTTCGTATTCTAAAAATTGACTGACCGCATGTCGTAATCCTGGATTACAAATGTAATGCGTCGAATGAATCAAGGCTGCATCAAATCCTCTTGCCCATTTGTAATCTCCACCCCCTGCACCTGGTTCCATACGTTTCAATCCATTCCGTATACAATACTCAATGGCGGACCAATAACATGTTTCAAAGTGTAAATTTTTTACTTCCTTCCCCGGTAAACATCCCCAATACCGACCGTAAAAGACACCCGCCTTGACAATATTAAATGTACCTGCAAAGACATCCTCCGCCTTGAACTCCTCACCGGACGACTTGGATCTGGCACACATGAAACATAGATTGGAAATAAAATCACTTTGCACCAATAATTGAAAGAAGTCCAACGTCAGGTACTGTTTATGAATACCACCACTTCCACCACTACTTGAAGCTGTACCACTCCAGGGAGGTGTTGACAAGATCATTCTATCAATGGTGGATGTGTACAACTCAAACATTCGTTCGACTAATCCATCATATTGTAATATATCTGTACCACGAATGACATCAATACGGACATTGGAATCATTCAAGACTCGTGAGCGTTCCCGACGGATTTTAATACGTCGTTTACTTTTAAAACATTGTAAATAATCATCAAAGGATGTATAGGGACGATTCTGATGTTGAACATTTTGATTCAACCATTGGTATTTTAAAGATACACGTCGTAGATAGGTATCTTTATTCGTATCTTGATACAATTGTTTTCGTTGTGGTGGTTGTCCACTATTATTATTGTTGTTGATGTTGTTGCCATTTGGAAAGGAACCCAACATGGATTTCACTTGTTCTTGTAAAGATGATGATGATGAGGAAGATCCATCTTTTGACACGGATGATGACTCATTCGTGGTGGTTGTTGACGATGACGGCGTTGGTGTGAACGTATTCGGTATACTTGGTAATGTCCATCCACCTGTCAAGTCTGTGGCTTCTTCCTCAGTTTGAAAATTAAAATGGACACTGGAGATTTTATTACATTGTGCTAATTGTTGTAAAAAAGTCCCCACCAAGGACCGCAAATTTTGTATATCCGACGAAGAATACGTTTGATAAATATGAGAATGAAACAAAATCCGTGTTCCAGTGGCAGGTGTAAAAGGTATCGCCACCAATAATTTAGGATAATATGTAATCCCCACATTGTAGGCTGCATTGGCCCACAGGGTATCAAAAATAAATTCACCCTGTGAATGTGTTTTCAAATACATGGGTATATATCCCATGGTGACATTATTAATTTGCATAGACAAATGTTGAGGTACCCATCCCGTTTCCGAGGAGACACAACCCGATTCTTCTAAACACCGTAACCAGGAATATTCAACAAAGGGTGAATCAGTCGATTGAACACATGCATTCCAGGATTCTGAGGATATAGATAATATAGATGAATGGATTTGAAATTCCACCTTGTGTGAACATGATTGAGATTGCTGTCCTTGTTGTGTAAAATTTTGAGAGGATGTTGAAACTTGTTCCTCTTCCGAAGAAGATGACGAAGTTGATGATAATACTACTGTTTGTGTATATTGTTCATATCGAAAAGATTCTATTCGTTTTGGTCTATAACTCTGTAGATAATCATGATGGATCCCAAATGGTGCTGATCCCTTTTTTCTCTTTACATTTGGTAATGGATATTTTTGTAACGATGATGGTTGTTGGACAAAAGGTCGGAACACAAATCCAGAACCTGATGATATTGTAATAGAAAAAAATAATGACAGTCTTATCCAAGAGATAAACCCATTGTTATGATCGGAACTCTTCAACACACCATGAGGATGGCACCGTGTTGATACCATCACACAACGCGGTGAAGTTATTCTTGACGTTGTGATGGATCTAGAGAGACCTTGTACACCAACTGTATCGCAGTTCTCGGAACCTTTTTTTTCTTCCAGAAAACGACAAAAAGAGGAAGATTTTCTTGGGTAGGTACAAAAGCTCCGGAAAGATGATGGGAGGAGTGAGCGAGGTCCTTGAAGCATGTTGAAGATGAAGTTCCAAAAGAGACAGACAAGGATGATGAAACACACGTGAAAAACAGATCTCGATGATGCGAAAAATCAAGAAAGTCACCTGGAAGTTTAAGTGTAGGAGAAACACATAAAAGTTGAGTCGAGTAGATCAGCTCAAAATTCTGACAGCCTTGATGGAGTTCTTCAAAATCAAGCACGTCATCATCACGTCATCAAATTGGGTATGACGTAAGCATTCCATTCCATGCCGGGACTCAGACACGACTTTCCCAGAAACCCGGAAATAGTTGAAGTTGCAATGGTTGCGATCGTAAGATTTCCGGGTTATGATACACCCCAGCTGGATGCGTGGTTTCGCATCAGATCCATTTTTTGACTCATAGGGCTCAGTACCACGTCAACGTAAAAAGTTGAGGTATGTAGAATTTGAACCATTCATTTCAGTACATGTTGCTCCTTTTGGATCGGGACCTCAACTTGAACAACGTACCTTTCTCTCTCTGTGGTCCTGTTGCATCCTGCCTGATTCGCTATCCTGCTGCATGCCTCGTAGTCCTACAAGCAACAATAGCAGAGGGCCGAAAGACACATCTCTCTCTTATAGCAACGATCAATTGACGACGCAATATTCAACATATATCGATAATAGTGGAGACTCTCAAGATTCGCACTCAAGAGACCTTCATTATTACTTACCTCCTATAGCATATAAATTTATCAGTTCTTCCCAAAGACACCACTACCAACACAACAAACTTCAAACGAAAGACTCTTCTCTCTCTATCTCTAAAATGAAAGCCCAACATCTTTTACTTGCTGCTGCAGCTGTCTCTTCTGCAGATGCCTTTGTTGCTACCGCACCTCGTTCATCGTTCGGTGTTGTCAGTACAACATCACTCAAGGATATGGAAGGTGATTCCATTGATGTCCTTACCAAGGTACAGATTGATCAAACATTACAAAACGTACGTTCACCTCTTCCTTCCATCAGTATCGACGATGCCGAAGCGGAGCACGGCATGCCATGGAAATCATCCATTGATCCCAAACTCACAGAAGAACAAATGATGTACATGCCATTTTGGGAATGGCAAATGAGTTTCATGAAGGACAACCTAAGTAACCTTCACGTACTACCCTCCACAAATGAAAAGGGTGATATCGACTTCTCCTTTAATCAAAATACAAAGAAAAAGGCACGTATTGTCAACTTGCAATGTGCCTCTGACGAATACCGCAAAATCCGCATGACCTATTACGATGCCGGTGAAAACACACAAGTCTTCAACTCTGTTTGGTATCCCAATCCTGCCTACAACTTACCCGTACTTGGGATTGATTTACTTTCCTTTAATGGAAAAAAGTATTTGGCCATTGTCGACTTTCAACCCTTGCATCAAGACGAAGACGATCATGCCAGTACATTTGAACACTTGCTTGAACCCATCAAGGAACAATACGATTCCCTCAAGGGACGCATGTCATCCAAGTTTTACGATGAAACACAATTCTTTTCCAAACAAATGTTATTTGCTCGATTTGAAGATGGCAATGTTGTTCAAGACGACTTGCTACCTGCCTTTCAAGAATACGTATCGACACACTTGAATCTACTCAGGGATACCACACCTGAAACTTCAACAGACCGTATGAAGGCTGTTTTGAATCGTCAACAAGCGTACGATACCTACTCGGCTGAACGTGATCCAGCCACAGGTCTCTTTCAAGCCATGTTTGGTGCTGAATGGGCAGGTGACTTTGTCTACGACTTTTTGTTCTCCCTCAGTGAACGTGCACCAGGACAAATGCCCACCATTCCAGTCATGGGTGGTCCACCACCCAAGAAAGGAGGAGGAGGAAACCCTAACCAAGGAAATCCTCAACAACAACGTCCTTGAACACACACACTAGTACACTCAAAGTTCAAGCACACTTTCTCAACTATACGCTCATGTGCAAGTGCTGCCCTGGGTGTGTATGTGTCGTCTTCCGTCTTTTACATTTCTCGAATAATTTCATCATACCATCGTTTACATTCTATATACAATATACAATCACAACATGTATTTTCCTATTTTACACACACACCACCACCCCAACAAACATCCTATCGACCACACTTTCCATAACATAATCGAATATTCATATCATATTGAATATACAATAGTTAATAAACAATTATAGAAACATAATATTATTATTTACTTACTAATCGAACACCTATGCTAGTTTTAAAATATATTTTATCACCTTTCAATACTATCACAACATTTTCCATGTCAAGGTTTGTGATGATGCAGAGCATATTCATGTTGCCTTGGCTTTTATGAAATCGTCGTTTTTTCAGGAGGAAGATGGGATGGAAGAACATTATCGATGTACATTTGGAGAATCCCTATGGCATGGGCAGAAAAATGAATAGGGCATCATCTTACTCTAATCTAGCTCCACTTAGCTCCACTCCACTTAGCTCCACTCCGGATTCAGGTTTCAAGGAACTATGGATCATAATGCATTTTCAGATCTTAAACTCATTCCTCTCTCTTTCTCTCTCTCTCTCTCTCTCTTTCTCTCTCTCTCTCTCTCTCTTGAAATAATCTCCAACAGTTTTTAAAAAGAATACCCTGACAGCACACCATACTTACCATGACATAATCAATACATTGGTAGTAAACGCTCTATAAAAAAAGCCAAAGTCATCAAAATTTCATGTTTTCCAAGATATTTTTTATTAATATTCTACCGGTAGTTAATTCACAGACGGACAACCAAACAGAACGCACGCACGTCGGTCAGTTGTCAGGCAGTGCCTCTTAGTCCTACCGGTAGAGAGGGGTCATACTGTCGGTGGGGACATATGGTTTCATACCAGGAGTGTAGATCTGGTCATCAAGATACAACTCTAAAACAAAAGCAACAACAACAAGAGCAGCAACAACGACAATCGAAGGAAGCAGACCTGAAAGAGACCGGTTCTAGCTAGACTATCATACAAACCACAGAGTATCGTACGTGATTATACATTCACTAGTACAGTCAAATTCCCAACCAAACACATCAATATTTATAGGACCCTAGTATGGAGTTTCCTTATGAATTACATCGCATACTCCAAAATGGAGAAGAAAAAATGACGATGCACGACAACGAGCATGTTGTAGATAAGGACTGTCATGATTCGTCTTTGTCGGTTGTTTCCTCATTTCATCAATCAATCACGGAATGGAATGATCGTATTGAAATGTCATTCAATATGTTACACAGAAATACTACTACTAATAATGCAAGTAGCGATGATACGATTGGTACCGTGCTAAAGGAGACAGCATCCTATCTTTATAGATTCATTGTAACATTCTCTACAATCACCATGACAGCAACAGCGTCTTATAGCAATGACTGTGACTTATCGTTGCCATCCATTATTCCTATCGAATCAAGTGAGGAAGCCAATCAAGTTGCGGAACGAACAGCCTCTACCTTGTTGGAAAATCCTGGAGCTAGTAGTACTGATGCGAAAGAGTTTCGAATGGGCAAAATCAATCATCATTTTCTTTTATTGTTGGTAGAACTTTTACGTGTCTCTAAAAACGTTTTACGTTGGCAAAGTCAAGTTCTTCTTCACCACCAGCAACAACAACAATTCTCTCGATCATTACTAAACTCAGAAAAGCCTACGGAAAGACTGGCCAGTTATGGAATGTTACATCTGTACTTGAAACTCATTAAAAAAGCAGTACTAGCCACAACAATTACGAATAACAGTAACGTGGATGATAGTCCCAAAGGAAGGTCAGATGATACTGCTACATACTATGCTACCTTATCTTCCGTGGCACGATATGCTTCCTTAACTTTGTTTTATGCTACCTTCAATCCTAACAACAATAACCAGGAAATCAAATCATTACAAATGCACATGGTGGATCAATTAGATGGTGCAACCATCTTTATGGCAGTTTTGGTACTCCAATCTACAGCAGCTACGATGGATGTCATCCTTTCCATTATTCGCCATGTGCATAATTTGGTAGCTTCTACTGGTAGTATGAAAGAGAAAGCCTTGGTACAAACACTAGATACTGCAATTCAACGTATCCTATCCTCCTCCTCCATGGCATGGAACGATGATGGAGAACAAGAAGAAGAATCATCACACACAACAATAAAAAACACAAGGTACCAATCTCCCTCACCATGGATTGCAAATTGCAATAAAGACGAAAGGAATAATCTAAATCTTATATCACTCTTAGCTAGAATAGCTGACTGGTATTTGAAAGGTGATGGCGACAACAGCAATGCTGGTAGTGGTAAGGGCAGTGGTACTCTGGAGAAATTTCCCTTTCCTGGTAAAGCTGATGATCGTCGATCTGATGTTGTAATTGAAATATCTAGAATTTTCTTTGTTCTTCGTGTAGCAGCAACAGCTACTATGAGCACATCCAATGAAAGTACCATGGTATTGTTTCAACAACTTGTAGTACGTATCCTTACCATCAGTAACACGATAAACAAAGATGACAAGCGGATTTATCAATGCCAATTAGCAACTGTATCATTGCTTATGGATGCACCATCCCAATGTGGACATTGGTTAGTGGAACATCAGTGTATAGATACATTGTTGCAAATGTTACAAACTCAAGTAGCCGAAGTTGTAGATCATTCTGGTTCAGGACCAACTGAACTTATGCCCATTTTGTTAGTATTGAATAAATTGTCTTCCACCAATGCTGCAATTTTAAAATCTGTCAAGGAATTTATTTTCCCTTTGGATGCCGAAGTAACTACATTCCAACCCCGGGCCAAGGAGGAAACGGACAAATGCGGTAATCAAGGTTTAGGAGCTAAAAATATGACACCACTAGATGCACCCAAGGGCAGTTTACGATGGAAACTTGTACGTCTCATGACATGGACTGAATCTTACACGAAACGTGCCACTGGAGAATTATTATGGACACTTTGTGAGAATGATCCACGTGAATTCGTATTACGGACAGGTTTTGGGAATGCTTTGCCCATGTTAAGTTTAAAAGGACACATTCAACTTCCTGCGGGAGCAACATAAATGAATTAGAAACACAAAATAATTCTCTGCATGTCTTTCCGTGCTTTCAAACGCGGACTACAGTACACGTATATATTATTGGGTGATACTGACACATTTCTTTACAAGTCAATAACGATACTGCAATTATCTCCTGACAAAACAAAAGCAACCAATAGAACTTGGAGCAACGTATTGTTTGTGTGGTGGTTTTGATAAAAAACGAGCGGCAAATTTAGGGTTCTGATGGAAACACATTGTTCGAAACTTTTGCGTTGACAGGAGCTTGAACACCATGTACTCGAAGTCTCCATGTCTAAACAATAGGAAAAGCAATGGGCATGAAAAATCAATAGGTGATAGCAACTGAACTAAACTTTCACCACCTAGATGATCGTTGTGAAGATAGTATTCGTTTTCCGGTTGTTTTGATTGTGATACGAATGTCTTAACATTGGTCGGTATTTCTACTTCCATAGTTTGATTCAACACAGTCGAAGCAACCGTAGTATCCTCGGTTGGATCTTCGTGGTCGTGGTCGTGGTCGTGGTCATCATTATTGCCATCGTTATTGTCTTCATATTGGTTTTGCAGTTGATTTAACCATGCTGAAGAGGAATCAACAGAGGAACTTCCCATAGGAATCCATACTTCACCAGCTTCGTCGTCATCGTCATAATTGTCATTAGTCTCTTTATCATTATCAAGTTCAAACAAATTAGATTTTGTTGTTTTGCATCGTTCCAGTGTCTCCTTTGCAATGTTTGTAATACCTGGTAATATTTCAAGTCCACGACATAGCTTCCATTAATGTAATGCTGCAGCTGCTAATACAATTCTACCAGTACCACTACCGATATCAGCAAATACTTTACCTTCCCAAGTATTATTAGTATGGGTGGTATCGGGAGAAGTAGCAATACCAGTAGTGTTATTGTTATCAACATTGCTACCAAAACTAGTACCATCATAATATCCAAGTGCTTTATCTATTAATTGAGCAAAGAAATAAAAATCGAATTCACCATGCGTCAATTGTTGTGGTGGTTTTTGTCCATTATTGATATATGGCCAATATCCATTTGTACGACTTTGTGCGTTACGTTGTTCTAGATTCTGTGGTGGGTATAATATTTGCAATTCATCATAAACAGATTTATAAGATACACCCTGTTTTGATAAGATTGTTTCATCAGCAGATTTAGCATTGGTAGCTGCATTACTAAATTCAGGATATTCTTCTGGCATTAATGTACTGATTGATGTTGTTGTTTTTGTTCATTCATTGTAGTCATCATATTTTACTGTTGACGACATTGGTAAAACCAGCTCTTCCGCTTCCATCCACTATTTACCACAACCTGCATGTCCGAGGTACTGGTACCGGTACGCCGGTGTATCTTTTCGCACTCCTCCACAGATTTACCCTCCCCTGCGGAACTACGAAGATTGTATCCTCATTTCTTTCCGAGCTGCCAACACGTCACTTCTGTCCTTTCTCCTTTCTAAAAATCTCAGCCAAAAAACAAAACAAAACTGAAGAGCGATGCCTTTCTGATGGCATCATCTTCTCACCACCCCAAAACAACAGGGCACATTTGAGAGAAACAAGAAGACCAAAACACAAAGTTAAGAAAGTTACTGAAGAGAACAAAGAGGAAACTCAAGGGCTTTGTTGTTAGAAAAAGTTGAAATCCAATCCGTTTGAAAATCATTGCATAATGATGCAACAATTAGTAGCACGATCATCGAGCATTGTGGGGTCAAGCACTCACCATCTTACAAAAATTCGGAAATATACTGTGGCGATTACGCGTGAAGTTTCAGAATCTCTTGCTGATGGTCTCACTATGGATCATGCTGATAATCACAATAATGAAAACAATCGTGTTTCGGTAGACCTCGCCAAGGAACAAAAAAAGAAATATGTAGACACCTTACGATCAATTTTACCAACTATATCCTTACCACCTTTACAAAATCATCCTGATGGTGTATTTGTGGAAGACACAGCTGTTGCTATTGGGAAAGTAGCAGTCATAAATCGTATTGGTCATACCTCTCGACAAGGTGAAGTGGATGATATGAAGGTTACATTACAACAATTATTTGGATTAGAAGTTACGGATATGAGGAATGATTATGATAATGATGCAACATGTGATGGTGGTGATGTTATGTATCCTGGTGGTGATTTTTTATTTGTTGGTGAATCGGATCGTACAAATAAGGGTGGTATTCAAGTATTACGTGATACCTTTGAAGCAAAACTTGGTATTCAAGTTGTAGATGTACCAAATGTAACGGACGAGGCATTACATTTGAAATCAATCGTGACACACTTAGATTCCAATACTATTTTAGCACCTACTGGACCCTTGGGAGATGACATTTTGAAGGCTATGAAGGCATCTGAACGTGGATTTGAATACATTGTTCGATTACCAGATTTGCCATCCTGCAATGTTGTATCTGTGAATGGTCACATTCTAGCACCTGCAACACAATGTCAAGAAACAAGGAATATTTTAGAAAAGGAAACGACATTACGGAATCTAAATCTTCACTATGTGGATATGTCTGAATTTGCAAAGATTGATGGTACGTATATTTGAAGGTCAAACGGATCCTGGGCATATGACTGATTGCATTTCACTGATAATTATATTTCGTGACGTCACTCTATCTTTTTATCTACAGGTGCTTTGACATGCTGCAGTATCTTGCTAGATATTTGATTACATTGAGTTGATACAACTCACGTACAACACGTTTCTGTATCTGCTAATACTGTGGGTAACATTTTGAACTACACTTTAAAGCAAAATTTCTGTCGAACTATGTTTATGAAAAAATGGCAATGTATACATGCTATTCTATTTTTTATGAGACCATAGGTGGTTGTACAGTATCATTCGTTTTTGTTGTTGTGGTGGTTTTATTGAAAGAGATGAGTGATGCTTTTACTATTAGTTCTGACAGTCGAGACCATGATTATTTTAGCCTTGTTGTTCCATTTCCTGTTCGTCTTCTTCTTCACCACCATTGTCATTATCGGTTCCTCACTCTCTCTTTAGTATTATTACTACTACTTGTTATCGTCTTCGTTGTTGTTGATGACGACGATGTTGCTGGTGTTGTTGTCCAATAATCTTGCATTTCACGTTCTGCCATCGAATAAAGGAAACCAAATACAAATTCATCTGCCCATTCTTTTCCAAAGGAGGATGTGAGTAATCCCGTACATGGATCACGCACAGCCGAATAGGTATCATATTTAGCATGACGTTCTTGAATGTGCTGTTGTAACTCATGTGTTTGTGGACTCGATTTCACCAGGGATACATGCTCCTTGACAAAGTCGCAATAGGCTGGAAAGATATGACTTGATACAACATCATATGTGTCAAACTTTTTACACATGATATGATCGGAGAACACTTGCAAGGTAGGTATACGATCACTTACGAATGTATAGTCTGGATGATTTTGTAAGATGGCCTTTTGAATATGACTGTAGGGTACCACATGATCCCTATCTATATTGGAATGTAACGGTTGAAAATCCATCATGGCCAAGTTGGTTTGCCGTTGTTGATTGGATAACAAATTTAAACCTAATATAGGTAAATTATATGTATAATCAGGATACCATACACTACTAAACGATTGTTGTTGACGTTTGGAATTTTCATAATAGGTAAATCGTATCTTGCGATATTCATTACTTGTAAAACATAAAGATACAATCCGTGAATCTTCATTCTCTTGATAATCAAGTACAGTATTCGAAGCCGAAGTAGTATGAGTGTCATGGTCATGGTCATTACCAAAGGAACGAGAACCCTTCGAGGTACATTCTACAACTTTCACGTTTGTTAAATTTTCTTTTAAGTATTGTACACCCCATTCCCAAAATGGCATGTAAAACATTTCAGTGTCATCATCGTCGTCGTTGTTGTCCGTGCAACTAGGAAGAGGATTCTTCCATGGCATTGAGTGAGCTTTTTCAGCAATTTCAATTTTCTCCATGTTGGTCAAATTAGGATCATCCAAGTAAGAATATTCCAACCGATCATTCTCATTTTCTAGAGCTCCATTCAATAATGATGACGTATGCTTCGGTGGAACAACAAGAACAAATGCTTGTGACAATGACGAAAAAGACGACAATAACAACGAATAACCGAATAATAGAATCACATTATTTCTCCAACTAAAAGAAGTCATCCTACAATGCCATGCAACACTCAACTAGGTAGGTAATATGTTCGGGAGGATAACAATGTATTGTTATCCTCAATGGTACGTCGTCTTTTTACGTGCGTTTTAAATTTTGCACGTAGGAGGGAGTCCACCTTTGTAAGTATAGTGGTTGCGCAAATATGTGCAACGATTTACTTATTGACCATGTTGATCGCCGATCAAATGAAATGATCGACGTCGTTCACACGAAAAAAGAAAGAAAGAAAGTATTGATGTAAAGTAAGACAAAATTCCCAAGATAAAAATGGAATTCGAATGTTCTGAGACAACTCCCACAGATGAGAGAGAAGCAACACAAGAACTTCGTCCTTTTTAAAGAGAGTTGAGAGGGAGTTTCGTATGCGTCGATAGTTGAACGCACTGTACAGTATTCTGAATTCTGCTCTCTCGTTCTTTCTCGAACACACCCCAAGAAAAGGCGTTGTGAAACTATTGTGTGTATGTTTTCACAATGTTGTGATAAACCACATTGTGAGTGCAGTACGGTGTACTGGTACGACTTCTACCTGACAAGCTAGCTTGCATTTTTCATTTTTTCCGCCTCTCTCTCTCTGCCTGGGAGAGTACGGTATGGTACTCTTGCTACGAGCTCATACCGTAATAAATGACCGTGCTTGAGGCGCAGATGCTGGACCGACCCGTGCTGGCAAGTTCAAGCCGTCGGCGGTTTCGGGTTGCTCTGACGTATTGCATAAATTTCATCATTATGACATCATAAGAATTCGGAACAATTGTACTGACTTACCGTACGTCTTCCTTGTATGTCGGACTAAAAAATACGTAGGGATTGTTTCTTACACAAGTTAGATACTTAAGGAAATAGGCTAGTATGATGCTCTGATGACGTAATAAGCCAAGTTTATGATCGGATGTCAGTGTCAAGCTGCTGCGGTAACAATATAATATGTCTCTCTCTAGCAGAGAGTTAATCAAACAATAACCATATCCCTGAATATCGCCACACGGTCAACGGTGAAACTTTACTTTACATCTGCGTCTTCCACATTTCTTGCGGTGTTGCCATCATTGACAATCTCATTCCAAAGACATTGGCACATGTTCTAGATTTCATTATATTTCCAAGAAACGATAGTTCTTTTGTGAAAATTCATAGCAAGATAGGATACAGTTGTTTAAAGATGTATACACGGTCCAAGAATCCAGACAGTAAAACATCCAAGAAATCATTTAAAGATGATGATTACTATTACAATGATGATGATATTGTGAAAGCTGTCAAGAACAGCATTAACGATGAAAAGAAAAAAAAGAAAAAAACAACAACGTCAGAAAAAGAGGGTAACCAGGCTACTACTAGATTGAAAGAGTTAGCTGCTCCATCCACGAACGATTCAGACGTTCAAAGTGATCATAACGCTGAACAGGAAATGAAAGATCCTTCCGGTACCCTTGACAAGGAAGATGACAATAGTGACCATACTGGTATGAACGACGAGGACGAGGACGAACTAGACGACAATAGTGACCATACTGGTATGAACGACGAGGACGAGGACGAACTAGACGAGGAAGAGGAGGAAGACGACGACGAGGAAGAAGAAATTTTGCAAAGAAATCATAATGAAATGATTGAAAAGAAAATCGAAGAAGTGATTGATACCATTGCAACGAATCGAGAACAAGGCAACAATTGCAGCGATCACGATAAGGAACAAACGATCACTATTACAACCGTAACTTCATCAGAGCATGAAACTCATAATTATGATAAGAAGGATGAAAAGAATGATTCATCAATGAAAAAAACTACCTATACTATCCCACAACTTGCTTTCGGTCTGTACAAGGTACCAGCGTCTATTGAGGGGGAATTATGTATATTACAAGCTATCGAAGCGGGGTACCGTCATTTTGATACAGCGTCGTATTATGGGAATGAGCAAACATTGGGTAAAGCTTTGAAACGATCTGGAATACCGCGCGAAGAATTTTGTATCGCAAGTAAAGTATGGAATGATGCACTTGTCTCCACCGAACCCAAGGCTGTGATTGAATCTGTTCATGAAAGTTTACAACGTCTTGATTTTGGTACGTACTTTGACATATTTATGATTCACTGGCCTATACCAGGATATTTTATCAAGGCCTATCATCAACTAGAATCACTGCATAAAGAGGGTAAGATTCGAATGCTAGGATTAAGTAATTTCAATCCTGCTGAATATGAAGAATTGGTGCAGGATGCCAAGATAACTGTACCACCTGTCATTAATCAGTTTGAAATATCAGCCATCATGTACCGTCCCAGCTTGATACAATATTTTCAGAAGCATAAGATTATTGTTTCATCTTCTAAAAGTATAAGTCGTGGTGAAGCATTTGAAAATAAAGTTGTTCAAACAATCGCTAAAGAACATTCTGTATCACCTGCTCAAGTACTATTACGATGGTTATTCCAACAACAAGACAATCGAGATTCACAGGAAGATCAACAACTCCAACACGATCAAAATATAGAAGATGAATATCGAAAAATACTGATTGTGGCCAAAACCGCAACGCCTGAGCGTATGAAAGAGAATAGAAATATTTTCAACTTTGTATTGACCAAAGAAGAAATGGATGCATTGAATGGTCTTACATCAAAAGAAGATATAAGTTCACGGGAAAATCTTGAATTATATAGAAAAATATCCATTCTAACGACTCCAGCAGATTAATAAATTGAATAACAAGTCTTGCCTGACATTACTACAGCTTCACTACAATCTTTTACAATCCAATGTTTCAAACCCCCCTCATGAAGTTACAAACACAAAGTAACAATAGAGAGAGTTCCTTTTTTTGAAAAAGTTGCCATCGCGTTGTCTATTGCTATCAAATCCATTGGTGAGCCTTTCGTATAACTTCCAAATGATGGTGATAAGTATATTACAGTTTTTGGCGATCGTGCGAAAAGGATCATCATGAAAATGATTAACACGATTTACTATTCCGAGAAAAGATACGGCACACAACAGCTTCTGTCGAAAATACAATAGAGCATAACACTTAGCTTCTTAAATGTCAATACGCATTACAAGGGTTTTATTTGGGAATCTTACGAAAAGGATCAGCATCAAAAATAAGGACATCAACTATCAGTTCGAGAAGACAAAACATTTGCATAGTGATAATTTAAACACTGTTGCAATAATAACAGAAAAAGGAGGGTACACTTCAAAAATATAATTATATTGTGGAATCCATGTTTTTCATACATATGTATTGTTTCCTACTGCCTCTCTCCCTATCTTTAGACACCATCCGCATCCGCTAAAGCCTTAGCATCATCTATAACGTCAGCCATTTCACCAATAGTTGTTGCTTCGATTAATTCTGCTGCTGAAATTGTTACTTTCCTTTTCTTTGTACTAAAGGACTTATTCAACATTCCAATAAGGACAGGAACACCAATTGATGCTAAACCGCAATCCTCAAGTGTCCAATCAATTTCTGGATCAATACCAGTCATACCTGTAATGATTTCCTTCAAAACGATAACAGTATCCTCATCATCATCATCTTCTTCACCAACAATCCAAGCCTTGATGGTTTGAAATACTGTACTCATGACAGGTTCAACGTAGGCATTGACAAATGTAGAAAATACAACCACGCACATGACCACTAAAGGATATTCATACCATTCAGTTGGGCAAGGTTCTGGACTGAACCAGTACATGGGCTTTCTGTACCTCCACCAATTCCACCAATGTCCCTGCCTCGTTGCAGCAAAGTACCACTGACCAACGACTTGATGGAAGAGGAAACAATTGTAGGAATGCGGCGACAATACAGTAACCAAGAAATTCGACCGAAGAAGGCTTGCCGTGAAACCCTCCCCGGTACTTAATGCAAACAGCCAAAGTGTAGTAAGTGGGCAAAAGATACGAGCATAGGCATTATCCCAAAGTCGATTTTGTTGAGCAACATCTGTATATTGGTTGGCAACACCAGGTCTCATGTAGTATTCATCAGTGATTTCTAATTTTCCTTGAGCAACTTGAGCAACACTGAATGCAAAGATGGTAAAGGTACAACCATCTGCAACCCATCCCCACATCCTAGCGCTGTGCGTCTCTCCTGGGCGGTAGGCATCATATAAGAAGGCTAAGGTAGCACCAATTACAAAGTACAAACCCCAAAATGGACCAACCAGGTAGAAACTTAATAATAATGCATTGTGGACGACACCGTCAGTGTACTCTTCCGGAGGATTCTTTTCTCCATTTTCAGGATCATAGTGGTTGTATCCAGTCCCATCCTTCGAAGCGAACCATGCAGGCATTAAAATTGCATAGTTCAAAACTTGAAGAGCAACCATTAGTTTGATTAACTTAGGAATGTTCTTCCTTGTCCTGTTGTAAAGGGCATTATATACGGCTGGAAAGTATGCTAGACATTGGTAGTACATACTATTGAACCATAGATAAAAACCAAGCCACCATGCAAGTGGCCAAGTGGGAGTAACTGCTAACCCAAACAAGTACGTAAAGATAGTGAGGAACAAACTCCACCAGTACGATTCTTTGGTTGCAGGTGTACCCTCACAAAAGAGAGGCGACAATTCTCCATCTCCCGTGTATAAATCGTTGGGTTGTGAATCCCAATGGAAGTCTTTGCTGAAAGTACTTGGACGGCATACCACCAAAAGGTTAACCAAACAAAAGATTAAAGAAATGACATACATGGGGTACATAGCTCCAATACGTGCTAAGAAGTAATTGAATTTCTTGGTAATAGCTGGGTTCATGGGCGATGCCATCGAATAACCACCCAAGGTGAAAAAGACGTGGACATGCCAGGGAAAACCACGTAGATTATTAAAAGCACCCCACGAAGCGTTAGCACCAATATGCATAAACATCACATAACAGGCTAGACAGAAACGTAAGCCACTGATAGTTCCCCAGTCAATCTGCGCCTTGGCGTTTTCTTTCGGGACTTTATTCAAAACTTCGTCTTCTGGGTCCATGCCCAACTTGGTGGATAGGCCAATCCTGATATATTTCTTAGTTTTAGTCTTCGGAAGTTCACTGTCTTGTACAATCTTCCACTTGGTGGGCCATTTGATGGGTGCAAGCTTGGCATCCTTTAGCCAATTACGCATTTCAACCATAACTTCGCGTAGTTGTATACCCTCAGGTGCATCTGAGGATAGTACAAGTGCACACCCAACTTCCTCTCCATACAACTTAGATGGAACAGCAAAACAAATAGGTGTTTGAATCCACGGATGGGCTAGAAGAGGCTCCTCAACTTCAAAAGGTGACACTTGTTCACCGCCTTTTTTGATGAGTTCCTTGGCACGACCCTTGAGACTAAGGAAGCCCTCCTCGTCAATTATACCTACATCCCCGGTGAGGAAATACCAACCTGTCTCATGTTCAGGATCCCAATTATTGTCTTCTTGGACAATTGGTAGAGAGAGGTAGAAGTAAGACTTGCGATCAGCGTCGGGGTTTTCCAGATAATTCTTCAAGACGGTGGGACCAGAAATTGCGATTTCTCCCTCCGAGCCATATGGCATTGGACGAAAATTACCTCTACTCACAATGGCTGTTGAGGCCGCTACAGGCACTCCAACGGACCCAGGCTTGGTGGTAAGGGTGTCCTCTTTTCCCGCTGGGGGCTGCGAGATTGGCATTTGCTCACTCATAGAATAGGTAGGATAAATCGGTACACCACCGTATGCTACCGATAGGGCTTCTCCATCAGGACCAAGAAGGGCGGCAGCTCCAGAGCGAATCATTCGTAAAGAGTGTCCCTCTTTCCAAATACCACTGGAATCAATGCCATACGCAGAGCCCTTTTCACTACTTGACGCAACATCCTTCAAATAAGCGACAGTAGCATTATGGATAGTAGGAACTGAACTGTACCATGTTGGTTGAGGATTCGACAGGGCAAGAGCATCAATCATCCTTTCTGGATCAAATGGTTCTCCATCACATGATGCAGATCCTCCTGATACTAGAGTACAAAGAATAGAGGCACTGATACCACCAATGTGAAATAAAGGCATGACGCTGTAAACAGTATCATTTGATGTCAGCTGCATACTTTCAGCTAGGATGGCACCATTGGCGATTAACGATGCTTGGTCTAGCGGTACTCCCTTGGGCCGCGCAGTAGTACCAGACGTGCGTAAAAGAAGGCATGTACCTTCAGGTGGATTCAAAAGAGGTTCTCCGATAGGCACTTGTTCGTACAAGAATTCAAATAATCCGGGTTTGTCATTACTGGTCATACGAGCCCAGTGAATCTTTCCTTGGCCCTCGTTTGAATATTTCTTGAATGCTGCCTCGACTCCGGGGCAGTCAACACCCTCAAAGAGAATTAGATGCTTAGCATGGAATTGCTGGAGAGCATCAAAGGCATCAGGCTCTGCCATCCCGGGTGCAAGTGGTGCCGCGGCTGTCTGTGCCCCAATGGATAGAAAAGCAACAGCAGAAGGAGCTCCTCCACCGGGTGGAGCTCCATAGGCCACTACTTCTCCAGCCTTAACCCCAAGACGACGCAGATCACCCTTTCCTCCTTGAATGAATAAAAGGAGATCACCAAATGTAGTGCATTTGGAAGAGTCCCTTTCTCGAGCATTGTACAAGAAGCCCTTAGTAGATGGCTTATTTTCGAGAAAGGATACAATTGTGGCTTCTTCTTTTGCAGGAATATTATCTTCATCAAATTCCACAAGTGCAACTTGAGTGTGAGGAAGCAATGCCACTCTTGAAATCTTGGACATCTCCCTGTAGGAAGGTTCAATATGCAGGATATCAGTTGGCGTGACTAAGTCAATTTCCTGACTAGAGGTTATTTTTATGAAATCTTTAACAGATGAAACTAAGTCTATGTCATTTCTTTCTTCACGAGAGATAGTGTGCCCACCAGACATATACATGACCCGTTTTTCTTGGTAGAAGGAAGCCAACTCCTCTGAATGAGCTTTGAAACCATCTTCAATGCCAATGAGATGTAAGGTTTGAAAACTATACATAACTGAATCTGGAAGGTTCACTGCTTCACGCAATTTGGCCACGGTTGGCTGAGATGTTGCTGCGCATGCCAAAATTGCAAACTTGAAAGGATTGCTCAAGAGGTCACCTGGCATGACAGCTTGACCCATGCCGTATCCCATCATTGATAATCGAGAACTTTTTGCCAAGATGCGAGGTGAAGCGGCTGAAGCCGAGGAACGTCTTCTTGTGGCGACAGAAGTTCTCGTTCTGTACCCAACATTCCTAGCGAACATGCTTGACCTTACATCACCATTGAACATACTAACTCTTGATTTAGCTACGCCACTTCCTCGACCACCCTGAAGTAAATTTCCCACCAGACTTCCTCGATTTGCAACGCTGCTTCGATCTCGTCCTCCTGTTTCACTTTCGATTAATTGCTGGATTTGATTTCGCAAGGCAAAATCATTTGCTATGTTAGAAACGAGAGAAGCCACAATTGCCCCACTCGAAAATCCATAAACCCCATCAAAAGGACCAAACGAAGATGCTACCGAGAGCACATCACAAACAGCTTTAAGGAGGCTTGGACCCACATTATCTTCGTCGATCCATGAATAGAAAGGGCCACGAATAAGTCCAGAGAGGTCCGGATCGCCCTCTTCTACCTTGATCGGCCCCTTGAGGTAAATAATCTCGTAGTCGTCACTGGTAATCTTGAGGTTCTCGAGTTGCAACTTGGTTACTTGATCGTTCGAACCAGCTCCATGCAAAGCAAGGATGCGAGGTTTGTTTCCTCTTGAAGGAGGATTTTCCAGGTCCATGGTAAGAAAGATACGTTTTACAGTTCTCCAACTTTCAGCTTTAAGCCACCAGAGACAAAAAATAATGAAAGATTGTGATATCGGTCCCCTTCCTGTACGGATGCAATATTCGAGATTAAATGTTCCAGAGAAAAGGCATTAATTGTAGGTTAAGTTTGTGGTGAGACCTAGGATCTGCGTGTACAAGTACGACCTCATGCTGTACAGTAGGGCTCTCTCGGTAGTTGGATACCTGGTACGGACTGGTTGTGTCAACAACAAAGATCTTTCCCGTACGTGTACTTCCAAATGTCTGAAGCTTTGCAAACTTCCAGATTCAAGCGATCAGAGACACAAAACATCGAAAAAATGTAATATCGGTCCCTTCCCTGTACGTATGAAATATTTGAGATTAAATAATGTTCCAGAGGAAGACATTGGAACAACAACAAAATCTTTTCCGGACTCCCGAATCAGAGTGTCTGAAGCATGTCTGAAGTTTTCTTGGTCGATGGGGTAAATTCTGCGCAAAATCGAGAAAGCATGTTGTAGAGAAATCGAGTATGAACACATAAATATAACAATTAACAGCCTAAGGAAGACGTCAGTGAAGCTGTATACATTACGGATGACTCCTTCAAGTTTTTAGCAGATACGGTAGTGTAGTCAAAAATGAATGAGAACGCGAACCCGACTGTCCCGATCGCGTCCCAACAGTGTCCCAATCAATGGTTCAAACGTCTGACGATAGGACCAATCGATTATCACTAGGCTACTAAGTACCTGTACTGGTAGTCATCAACATCTACTTACGAGGTACGTTCTCCCATGGTACCGTACAGTACCTGATACCCAGTACCTGGTAAGGTCTTATAATAATTGGGGAAGGGCTTCTGTAATACAAGAATACCCGAAGGGAGACTGCTGTCAAAAAAAATGATGTCTGGATTTTCTATTAACCCCTTCTTTATGATATGAATACACCGCTGTTAGACGCGGCAACATAATATGATGTCACATTTTGGGCGAAGCAACTTCTTGCCGAAGGCGGAGCAGACGTTAACGCTAAGAGTAATTATGGTGAGCCGTCGCTGCATTTGGCTAGCCGCAAGGGCAATGGTAATGTGATCAAGGCGCTCTTGGACATGGGAACCAACGTCAACACCAAGGATAATGGTGAAGAGACGCCGCTCTATTATGCTAGCTCCAGTGGTCATTCAGGTGGATTGGTTTTCTTATTGCTAAAGGAGCCGGCGTCAATATCAAGTCATACGAGGGGTCGACGCCGCTTCATATGGTAAGTTCCCTTGGCCATGTGGATGTGGCCGAGTTGTTTATTGCCAAAGGAGCCGATATCAATGCCAATAATAATAATGGCAGTACGACGCTGCACGAGGCGAGCAATAGCTGCTGCATTACCAATCATCATGCATCCGCGACTGAGGCGTTGCTTCACAAGGGTGCAGATATCAACTCCAGGGATAATAACAAAGATACCCCGCTGCATGATTTTTGTGTACGTGGCAGTGATTGCCAAAGGAGCCGACGTCAATGCCAGGAATTAGCCCCACCATCATCCATATCCATGTTGATGTGGTCAAGATCCTTCTTGCCAATAGAGCTGACGTCAAT
>WKLE02000058.1:48755-63417 GCA_014885115.2 Asterionellopsis glacialis
GTGCCTCTAGGAACAGTCAGTAAAATAGATCAATAACAGTCAGTACACAAATGTCTTGAAGGTATTGAATTCGCGAGAATACCAAAGCACGAAACCTCTAATGTATCGTCGAATAGCACGGACACGCCACAACGTGGCTGAGCTTTATGGTGGTGACAGCAATGATGAAACCGATCCATCTATAATCCATTCAAGACTTGACGTTGGCGATGATCTTGTAGAATCAAGGATGACACCAGATGTAGATGAAATCAAAGAGCATCATTCACAATCCTTTGGACTACAAACCTGGGTAGAAAAAGTACGACAGATTACACCAGTTTCTTGTTATAGTAGAATAACAAGTTGTGTTAACAAGCTCATTGAAAGGCCGAACGACAGTAGAAGCAGCAGAATATATGCACCATCATCACGTACTCTTCAATCACGACGACTTCGAATGTTGCTGCGGATAATTTGTTTCAGTGGGGTTGTCATCTTTCTTCCCATAACACCAATTTATTATATTCTTTGGGGACGTACAACACTTCATGGGGGTATATTAGGTAGACTTGTGGATTGTACATTGCGATCTTTGTATTTTCGTCAAATATGGAAACAACGGAATATCAAATTGCAAACATGGGGTATTGAGCATTTAGTAGAAACATTAGAACTACCTAAACGACCTATACCAATATTACCACAAAGTACATTTATTGAAACAACCATACGAAGAAAGCACCGAACGGATGTATTGCAAGCCTTAGAAGTACATGCTACAAAAATCCATCAACAAAATAGGAATAGTCGTTTATCAACAAATCGTATCCCAAGAGTGATATTCCAACCAACATCCTTTTTTCGTCCCATACAAATACAACAACAACAAGGCGTGACTGAAGAAAATTCCAAGAAGTATCACGTAATTCTATTTGATGATTTGGAAATGCGACGTTTTATATCAAAAAAATTCGATGAGAAAGTTCTAAAAGTTTATGATTCCTTCAATGACAGGACAATGGCACCCAACGGACAATCATCTGCAATGAACAACAAAATATTTTTATGGGTAATTTGTGTTTTATATTGGTACGGAGGCTATTTTTTAGGTGACCATGTCTTTGAATTGCCCCCACGATCTATTGCTCATTTGACGAATGAGAACGATACCACTGACTCAATATCCATGCTATTGAACATACTTTCCAATGAATCGAGGGCTCCCAGACAGAAGGATAAAAAGAAACCAAAAACTGCAACATCCATGGGGATGGCAGTCTTTGATATGACAAGTATACCAACAACACCATATCAAGGCAGTCAGAATTATTCAAATACAACATCTCCGACAATATCTATCTTTGCTTTTCCACCCCGGCATGATTTGTTAAAGTGTGCAATTGAACAGATTTCTCAGATGTATACCACTTCGAATGCCAAGAATGAAGGCTTGCTTCAAGTATCAAGCTTATTTCTGACAGAGGATACATGGAAAAAATCTAACATTTTCCATCAAATACAAGAGTATGATCATTCAACATCCAAACTACAAAATGAGAAAGAAAAAGATAATGACGTATGGGATGTTTTGCACCAACCGCATGCCAATATAAAGGATAAAGAAGTATGCCAAGGAAAGACATTGTCATCCAGAACGCAAGGACATGACCTGCAAACCAAAATAAATGAACTTCATGAAAAGCAGCAGAATGGTGTTTTCGTACGTTTGACGGAAAAAGAAATGGCATTTAGTGCATCAAACTATCAGTCGATTCAAAAATCAGATCAAGTAAGAAACAATGTGCTATGGGATGTACAGATCCAACAAAAGAATATACTCCCAGAGGGCACACCAAATTCTGTGAAGAGTCCAAAGTTTTCAATACAAGCTGAGTTAGAAAGTCGCAAAATTTATCCTACATGGTTATGCATGCGATGTTTAAAAACGCCCTACTTCGGTTCTCACCATGCATGTTTGAAGGCATTTGTTTGTCCAAAATCTTATGCCAGCTTTATGTTTCATCAATCGAGACAAGAAAACAAATTGGTAGACCGTCAAATTGACATTTTAATCAATATGAATCAAGTCACAGCAATGCATGAAAAAATGATTCCTCGCATTATTCATCAAACTTGGTTTGAAGAATTACTTCCTGAACGTTACTCTGATTTAGTTCGACTACAGAATACATGGCGAAGTTCAGGGTGGGATTATCGTTTCTATACGGATGAAAGTGCCAGAAGCTACATTGTTCAAAACTACCCACCCCCCTTCGTAGAAGCTTTTGATGTTTTAATCCCGGGCGCTTTCAAGGTAGGAGTGCAATTGAGAGAGATAAAGAGGGAGATTTGTATCATTTGTGTGCGAATTCTTCTCTGGTGTCTACTAAACTTGTTACTTTTTTCTCTTTGTGTTTCTTTACTATAACGAATCAACCAAAAAGGCGGACTTCTTTCGTTACCTTCTCCTTTTAAAGGATGGTGGAGTTTATGCGGATATAGATGTTGTTCTTGATACAAACTTGGAGACATTCATTACGCCTACCATGTCATTCTTTGTTCCAAGGGATTTGGTGGTTGAATATGCTGACGAAAACTTTTGTTTATGGAACGGATTGATTGGATCTGCACCTGGACATCCCTTCATGGTACGAGCTGTAGAAAGACTTGTCAATTTGATAGTACAACGTGCAGACTTGTTTGATATCGAACGCGACCTTTGTCGTCGACATCGTCGTCATCACCACCGTTCACATCCGAATGCTAATAGTGTCGGTGATGATACAAAATTACAAGTGTGGAAATCAAGAGCTGTACCAGAATTAACTCTGTCAGGTCCATGCGCACTTGGAATATCCATAAATGAAGTACTTGGAAAGGATGATACAGTTGCAAAGTTTTATCCAGGATGGTTATCACAACCAACGAATGTCAATGGATTGTTTTCAAGAGAAGGTGTCAAGTCCCTCCCCTACTTTGGTGATGCCCTAATACTAATGGTAAGATCCTACTATTGGTCGTGTTGACATCTCAATCTCTGCTCTTCTTATTTACCAATGACTCATCTATCTATCACACGACGCATCTCGCCACTGTAAATCCACGTGTATTTATTTAGGCTGATAAAACAGATCATGGGATGTTTGGCTTTACTGACATTGACCGGAACATACTGGTTGCGTCTACTGATTTACCAGGAATCAACAAGAAACCACAAACGGTGGAAGGATCTCGAACTACTCCTACGAAGAGTGACCATGGCAAAACAAAGAAACAACAAGAGGAGGTCGAGCATTACCATGATACAACTGGTGATAATGTTTGGGGATCCAAAGGAGTTTATCGTGACAATTGGGTGACAAATGAAAGAATCGTCATGAAACAAATCTATAAGAACGCCGACCAATAGTAATAACAATGTCTAAGGCTTACGAGTATGGATGACTTGAAAGCAATTCTTTATTTTAATGTGTAGACAACGGCCGTTACTGCGTTTCATTTCACGACTCTAGAATTTTCTGTTTGTGGCGATAGCATATACCGTAGATGGCTCAATGCTAAAGGCTAATTGGTCATGGCATTTTCGTTGACAGAGATACTTTCAACCTGCAAAGCTACCTGGCTTTGTCGTACTGAGTATCAAACATTGTTGCTGTAGAAAGGCTCGTATACGAATTTCGCATTTGACAGGTGTTGTACAGTAGATAATGCAGATAATGATTGTTCTTTTTTTCTTCTTCTGAAAAGCCATTTTTTAGTGGGACAGGTTTGAGACTTTTGACATTCTCATCAACCACCATAATTGTTTAACATATAGTAACAAATATAGAATGCACCAACAAGGAATGCAATAACAAAAAGAAGAATTAAAAAATCGACACATTGACAGAGACAACACATTATAGAATACTTTGGACGGTTCACATCTGGGTCTGGATGGACAAGGATATGCTTGCCAGTTCCATGATGGTATTCATAATCTGTAGGTTGCAAGTACGATGCCATTATTATATTGTATTCTCTCAAGAAAGACAGCAGGTATTCATACAATATATACGACGTCTTTGTCCCCTTGGGATCTTACAGCTGCGATAGAGGTGCTGGTTGTTGTGTCATTGTGGCGACAGAGAGAACCGACCCCGTTCTGGCTCGTTTTCTTCTAGAGTTAGACACTCCTCATCGCTTTTATCACCTAAAAAATGAATGCGAACCTCAAAACAAATTACTGGCACATACGTACCTGGTAGATATCAATCTATAGTCAGTGAGACAAAAATACTTTCCATGTTGAGAAAACAATAAATGTCTTCCGTACAGCAATAGCTCGAGAGATTACAGTGCATGATGAAAGTCTGATTTGATGGGAAGCGTCCTGAGAACTGAAGAAGTACGTAGGATTTCTACATGCTCTATCTCAAGAGTTTTCAGGTTTTCAGTCTGCGGATGGAGGCCTGGGCTCGAACAAGCAGAGCCATCAGAACGACGTCTCAGCTATCGTCTCCGACACCAACCAACCGCACAATACGCGACGCGAAAACAAACACAGATCTCTCGGCAAAAGCAACAACAACAAATGAGATAGGACCATTCTAAAACAAGAGAGTTCCATCATAGAGCAGCCAAGAAAGGGCAGAAGCTGACTTTACGAGTTAGTAATTTGGTAACATTGAAGCCTATCTCTCTTCAGACGTTGAAATTCAGTGGTTTGGTGGTTTTCAAAAAAGTGGGGGCATCGTATCCAATCTCGCAAATCAAGTAATACCGCACGAAACCCAACACGACACCATCTCCTAATATATCATGACAAGTCCATTTGGTGGATTTGTTCATACATCACCATTATCATCCTTACCTCATGATCCGATCCTTACAATAGCTTCTAATTGTGTTCGAGATTACTTTGGCCCGACCGTACAAACTGTAGCGGATTGCTTACAACGACGAGGTGGTGCATCAACCTTGGCACAGATCATTTCCTACATTCGTACACATTGTGAACGAGTATGGAATGAAGAACGTGAACGTCTTGTAAGTTCCTTGGTTCAAAAGGAACGAACACCACCACCTATGTTAACCATGAAGGGTAAAAATGGCGCTAGTATTAGTAATGGTACAGCTTCTTCTGCTAAGAATAGTGGCAGTGCTGGTAGCAGTGAAAGTGGCTACAAAATTCATAGAGCAAAAGGTCCTGAACAAGCCGGATATGTGGTGGAAGCAGCCCCCATCCGCGCTGCATTGTTAACGCTAGTGCAACATTCCATGGTCAAGGTAGAAAAGGCACCCGTCACAGACCAAGCGAACAAACAAAAACGTAAACGGGCGTCGTCCATGATTACATTTCAATATGCATTTCTTCCCGATCGTGCAAGATTATTGCCAAGGTATACACGGTATGTGGAATATGCTCGTAAAGCATTAGATGAAAGTGCAGCTGCTGTCGTAGAGGAATTATTAACAGATGGACGTATGACAGCCTATGATGCTATCCATAACACAGTTGAATTTATTGTCAAGGCTCACGAAAGTGAAGAAGATGATGAAGACGATCAAGATGAAGCAGCAGTAGCAAAGGAAGGAGAGGGGAAAGATGAAGAAAAGAATGGCGATGACGACGACAACAACAAAAGTACCAAGATAGATGTACCAAAAATTCGACAGGGTGTTGTTGAAAGTTTTGTTCGTTTAGCTCAGAATGGCTTTGTTGAATTAGCCCCACCACTTTTACCTAACGAAGAAGAAGAAAACGAGGATGCCGGAGAAACCGAATTTCAAGATGAATCAGCTTCCAAAAAGCAAAAAATAGTCAAGGATGAGTCTGAACTTCCGAACCAACCCAGTACTACTACTAGTAATGGCGAGAAACAACCATCATCTCAAGAGAATGAAATTCTTACTCATTTGAATAGATTAGGCTTTCATAGACGATTTCCTAAAAATGCAGTTTGGAGAGTAAACGTACACATGTTTCATGATCATTTACGAGCCTTTTGTGTTGGACGTCTAGTAGCAGAACGATTTGGCCATAAGGTTCATAGTGCAGGATCAATTGTATCGGCGGCTCTGAAGTTTACTGCCCACAGTGAACACGTACTGAATAATGATTCAATTGAAGATTTGGGTTTATTTACCCCGGAAGACATCGTTCCGTACCTTCCAGGGACAGTACGCGAAATGTTTGAAAAGAAGCAGGGTGGAGCTGTCCTCAATTTATCGAGAGCCTTGGTCCAATTGTCACAATTTTCATGGCCTACAGTCGTTATGGAAGTAGAAGAGGCCGAAGGGCATCCCAAGGGTGGGAAGTTTGAGCTGGCAACACGGCAACTTGTAGCACATTTGCGAGGGCGTATTCGTCATCAAATGGTTTTAGATGCACATGGTGAGGTGGCAGCTCGTATTTGTTCTATATTGGAAGAACAGGGTTATCAAGAATCCGATGCCATTGCAGACTCAGCTATGATTCCTGCCAAGGATGTAAGAGAAGTCCTTCATCGACTATATCGTGAAAAATGTATTACACTTTTAAACTTACAGCAATCAAAACAATATAATGTGCACAATGCAGTATACCTTTGGGGTGTTGATATGGTACGAACAGCACAAACTGTGTCAGATAATATCTGTACAGCCCTAATCAATATACGGCTAAGGAGACAGCATGAGATGGATCTAGGAAAGGATTACATCGACCGTGCCAAAGAGGCAGAGGGAACAGATGAGAACGTCCATGAACTTGATCAGGTTAACTACGGTAAGTTCAAGCAGGGTTTGGAAAGACTCGATAACGCTGCATTACAACTAGATGAAACGCTGATGGTGCTCAAAGATTTCTAAATAGAGTGTATATTCATCCCAGCAAGGTAGTGCTTGCGGGTGTATACTGTGGTAATTGACGCATTGCACCGTACAGTACTATCCCATAGTTAAAGGCTTGAGGACCTTTATATCACTCATCACTATACTTTAAGGAGCTATAATGACATCTTTATTGACTTCCTGTTAGCATCTTTGATTCCAAAAATAGACTGATCTACCATGGCAGGAAAAAAGAGTATGCATAAATTTATGCAAATGCTCTTGGGTTAAATCTGGAAACCTGAAACTGTGAGGATTACCATTTCTTTGTTTCAATCTACCATTAATGCCGTCCATTTCTCGTTCATCAGAAGTTATTACAAGCCAACAATAATATTTATATGTTATTCAGTTAGACCTTAATATTTCTGTGGGTCTGTCGTAAATTTAACAAAAATCGCAATCATCCAGTAGCAGGCCAGACTCTGGTTAGCCAAATAAGTCGGTGGAAAACAAAAGCAGAGGTAAGAGGTGATAGCCCGTCAATCATCCACTGCGCCTGCTATGCGCACTCGAGATTTCTCAAATAAGTTCTCTTTTGAGGACGATACAAAGAGCAAAGAGATCATAGAAAAAATAATAATACAGTATAATGGGAATGGAAATTGACACTTTTTTGGCCACAAACCACGACTGATATGCGGATCTATCGACTTCCCAAGAAACACGCAACAGAATATGCGGATGCGAACTCAAAAATCAAGATATCACATCACAAAAAAATTGATCACCGAACTGCAATCTTACGACCACCCAGCTTACCATTGACATCAACCAAAAGACAATAAAACTTAGCATTGTTTTAAAGTTTGATATTTCTGTCGATACTGATTCTGCTCTTCCCCTCTTGACGGATAACCTCATAAGAAACTTTTTTCCTTTAATTCACTGAACCACGTGCATATTTCACCGTCAAATTCGAATTCCGAGATTCAAAATCAAAATCATGTATGATGAAACTTCAGAAAATATTGCGATATCGCCCGTTGTGCAAGAACCAGAAGAGTCTGCCGGGGGTGATCCTCCTAGGCCCAAAAAACATTTTCTTAGCCACTCATTGATCATATTACTTTTACTTCTGCTTCTTGGTATAATTGTGGCACTCGTAACTGTTCTGGTTTTAGTGAACAAGGATTCTTCGAGTGATGACGACGTCGTAACCATGCCTCCAAGCAGCACTAGTCCAGAGACACTCCTGCCCACGACAGATGAACCTAGCACAGCCCCTCCTACTACTCTTCCTTCTGAAACTGTGACGCCCACAACAGTATCCACGACAACCGACCCCCCTACAATCAATCCAAAAGAAGAATTGAAAAACCTTCTTGCACTGAATGCATCCTTCGACCTTGGTGTCGCTCTTGAGGACACCACTTCTCCACAGTACGCCGCTTTTACTTGGCTCGCTGCAGACATAAATCTTCATAGTATAGAATATTCGAACGAAGAAAAGATACAGCGCTATGTTCTTGCCACCCTTTTCTACAGCATGGGTGGTCCAGGCTGGTATGACTCTAAGCGAAGAGCTGCTCCTGCAGAAAATGGGTGGTTGAGTAGTGAAGACGAATGTGAGTGGCTTGAATCAACTGATGGTAATGCATGCGACAACCAAGGACGTGTTGTTAATTTAATTCTGAGTGATAACAACTTGAAAGGTGCAATACCTTCAGAGTTGGGGTTTCTCTCAAATAGTTTGAAGCTCATAGACCTTCATGGTAACGAAATCGTAGGGCACATTCCTACATCTCTCAGCTTGTTAACTGAGCTACAGTCATTGGATTTGAACAACAATAAAATCGACGGAAATATACCAACGGAATTCGGCAATATGATTTCCATTGAGTATCTTGATCTATCTTTCAATCCACTGTCTGGTAATGTGCCAAATGATCTTGGCCAATTGACCAAGATGGAATACTTCGATATAAGGGGAACAAGTCTCGAAGGGAAGGTTCCTACCGACATTTGTGCCATAAGTGCTATCCAGAATATTCTCGTGGATTGCGACAAACTTGATTGTAAATGTTGCGATGGTTGTCTGTTTGACTTCCTTTCTTCCGTCGCTTTTGATTCTGGTACCGCACTTCATGATCAAGACTCCGCACAGTACGCAGCTTTTTGGTTTTTGGAATCCGACGACAAGCTATGGCAGTACTCCGATGAAAGATTGATTCTACGATTTGCGCTAGCAACGCTTTACCATAGTACGGAAGGTGACAATTGGACTGATAGAGGTAATTGGTTAAGTCGTGATAATCATGAATGCGATTGGTCACAGCACATTGTTTGTTCAGGCAGCGATGTCAATCTTTTGTTGACGAGAAATAATTTGCATGGGACCATACCAGATGAACTTGGGCTTCTATCTAACAACTTGAAGGAGTTGTACCTTGATAGAAATGCTTTACATTCGAAATTACCAAAAACTTTGGCGATGTTAACACAGTTGAAACGTCTTTTAGTGTGTGTAAATGATATTACAGGGCCCATCCCAAATGAATTTGGTTCTTTGACTAATCTTGATGTATTTGATTTGGGTGATAACATTCTCAACGGCATCATCCCATCAGAACTTGGAAAACTTACGCATGTCAATACGCTTCGCTTGGAAAGAAACTCACTCGGAGGCGGAATACCAACAGAACTTGGAATGATGACGGAACTCCGGTTTCTCAATCTTACCGACAATACGCTTATAGGGACTATACCCAACCAGCTGGAAAAGCTGAAGCGATTGAAAAGGCTTCATCTCCGAGGAAACCATCTAAGCGGAAGATTACCTCGAGGCATCTGTAAATTACCGAATATTGAAGAGGTGGTCTTGGAATGCTCACATTACTGCCCATGTTGCGTCTCTTGTGCGTCTGATGATTTCACTTGTATTGACGATCCTCCATTTGCGGCTACTGGTAGTGATGACATCGGGCCTGTTCGTTCGAAAGGATCCTCTGAAGAGTGTGGTTCTCACTGTTATTCTGTTCTACAGGGAGGATACTCAGGAAACTACGTGTCAGACGATTTCTCTGATATTTACCATTTTACATACCAACCCCTGTCTTCGATGCACTTCCGATTTACTGCCGAGGTGTGTGGATATGGATGCAGTTGGGGCTCCGACGAGTCTGTGTGTGGGAATATGGGATTGATGATTAGGGAAAGCCTTGATGAAGATGCGGTGGCTGTCTTTGCAAACCATCAGCCAAATTTGTATGCTTCCATGATTTCTCGTGCACATACGGAGGGTTTGAAGACTATTAATACGCAATTTTTCCAGATTGATTCTGAATGCTTATGGATCAACCTTATTCGGAAAGGATCTACATTCACCTTTTCATGTTCAAGATATGTTGGGTATGCCGGAGGAAAATGCGACTATCGAGAGTTAGAAGAAGGTGACACTTGTTATGGATCTGATTCTTTAGGTGAAGTGCAGATCGACATGCCAAGAAATGTCTTAGTTGGGCTCGCTGTCTCGGGACACCGCCCTCTCCCAGGTTTTGGACGTGCTGGAGAGTCTGTGGCAGAATTTCATTATATTGAGTTAGATAATCTTGAATCAGATTTGAAAGATTTTTTGATAAGTGCATCGTGGGACAACGGGGAATCACTCCAAGATTATGAATCTCCGCAGTTTAAGGCATTCCAATGGCTACAGAATGACCCAAATCTTGACCTGCTTAGTAATCCGAGAAGATTGCAACGATATGCGCTCGCGACATTTTGGTACAGTACTAACGGTGCATCATGGCAACACACTGATTGGTTTGATTATCATTTCATGTCGTACTCGCAGAATGAATGTTTGTGGGCACACGGCATGTCTTGTACAAATGGTTTGATTAAAATACTTGATTTGGCTCTCTTCAACCCTGATGGAACCATACCTCTAGAGATTGGATTACTATCCCCTGAACTGAGGAAACTAAGTTTCCGTGAAAGCTCTCTTAAAGGAAGAATTCCAACTACTATTGGCATGTTAACGAAGCTAGAAATCTTGGATTTATCGTTCAATGACCTTACTCAAAATTTACCACTTCACTTAGGTTCTTTGGCTAATCTCAAGGTATTGTCACTTGGGCGAAATAATCTCGATGGCACCATACCTACTGAGATGGGAAAAATGGTCAATTTGCATACAATCGGTCTGGAGCAAAATAGTATCTCTGGCGAAATACCGGCCGAATTAGGTCAAATGAAAGAGCTCAGGTACCTTCACCTTGACGATAACAGACTTACAGGGGCTGTGCCAAAGGAGCTAGCTAAGCTGGAAAAACTGAAAAAACTTACGATACACGAGAATGAAATAGAAGGATATATGCCAACTGAGATCTGTGACATTGCTTCACTAGAACTTGTTAAGGTTGATTGCGATGAAGTACTTTCGTGTAGCTGTTGCGCATTGTGCGAAACCATAGACCAGTGCTTTGAAGTATCTTCACAAGGTTATAGCTGCCAAGTTCGGATGCTGGACAATCTTAATGATAATGATGTTGTCCTAGAGGCTCTTAGCTATGGAAATAACAGTTTTTTGATAACTGACAGATTTGAGGATGAGGGAGACCAATGGGCGGTTCCTATGATGTTAACTGATGCTGGTGATCTAATGATTGATGCCGGTGTGCCCCAGGTGACGTGTGATGATATCCTCAAGGACAGAGTCATGAAGGACGATAGTCAGCTAACGTTTTTGGATATCCCAGGCCACCCATGTACTCCGTTTGGTAAAAATATCATTTATTTCATGATTATGGAATGGTTTTATTTCGGGCGTTAGCATTCTTGCTCGAGAGAAACAGACTGAATAGGCATTACTTCAGCATTTTATCAAGAGAAGAGAAGTGAACGGTGTGCGTGTGCAATGAATTGCCAAGGAACAAATATGTATGACGGATTATCAGAGAAAATAAGAAGAGTAAGTTAACGGTATATTTGACATGAAACACATATCAGTTGACATTCTGTTATCGTAGTGGTGGTAGAGTTCAAGTGAAAACTGAGACCTGTACGTGCACGGTATACTCGTCACAAGACAAACATATGAGTTGCCATGTTGTTACCGTAATAAAAACTCAATAACAAATATATATAAAGTAATTCAATAACAAATATATATGAAGTAATTGGAGAGGTAATGTTAAAAAAACTTGTGATATCTTTTGGCACATTGGCTTTCAATCTCCGGACTGTGTTCCGGAACACTGATAAGCAACAAAAAACACATGGAGATCTATATCTCGAATGCAAGATGGGTTTGTACTAACAGCAAACTTATATTTATGTATTCATACTCCACAAGTGCCTAACAATGATATGTAAAAGTCTTTCAGTTGTTTAAACCAAAGGTGTCAACTTCGTAGATCCTGTAGATCTCTTGCTCATGATTCCAGAAGTCTGCCTGTAGATATCAGTGGATTCGCCGAGCTTTCCACGACGAGGCTTCCAGTCGATGTTTTTGCTCTTGAGTTGGTTGGCAAGAACGCAACCCCAGATGGACATGGCAAGTGTTGCGCCAGCAGTAACGATAAGAAGAAAGATGCGCCCAGGAGTAACCTTGGCAGCTGTCTCTTCAAGGTAGAGCATATCGTTTTTGTACATTTCAGGGTTCTTCCAGTCAGAGGCTTTAAAGGCAAAACTGTGGTAAGACTTGGACACAACCTTGATTTCTCCATCTTCATTGTATTGGCCAGATAAAACTGCCTCGATAAAATTACAAACGTTGTCTTGGTTTGCAATTTGTTGATCGGACTGCATTAGATAGATGTTACAAAGGCACACTTTGAGAGGTATGGTTTCATAAAATGGAGAAAAAGCAGAAATGTGTACAGAGCTGAACTTACATAATAGTTGGACTGATCAACATTAAGATTTTTGTGGCACTTGGCTCCAGCGTCGTAGAGAGCTTCACAAATTTCCGTAACCTCATCCTCTTGTTGTGCGGCATCGTCGCCTTGTTCTTCCACTTCGTCCCAAAAGTTTGAACCAGCAAGACAGGAAGTACATGTGGTAGGAGTCAAAGCAGACGTATCATCGTCGATGGAATAGCCCAAGACATCAGCCACTGACACCTTGTTTCCGACATATACAGAGCAGAATTCATCAGAGTACACACCCAAGGTAATGGTAAATCCATCTGAGCTACAATGGGGTCCAATGTAGTACTGAACACCATTATCGTCATCGTTCTCGATTGCCATACACTCAACAAACTCTCTCAAGTCAACCTTTTCCTCCTGTTCCTGTTGACCATTGTTTTGATTCTGGTTTTGTTGGTCTTCAAGCTCACAGACATCTTCATATCCAACACACTGTTCGTAATAATCACAATCTTGTTGCTGTTCGTTGTCTTGGTCTTCCTGTTGGTCTTCCTGTTGGTCTTGTTCTTGCTCTTGGTCTTCAAGCTTACGACGACGTCCGGCGGCGGCATCATCATTGAACACATCATCGTTTTGGTCTTCAGCGGCTGCAGCATCATCACCATTTGCATCAGCATCAGCAGCACCATCATCATTCTGACCATAGTTATCGGCACCGTCACGATATTGGAAATCATCTTCATAGTGGGCCCATTCATAAGCTTCGACACACTCTTCGCAGAATCTGCAGTACTCCTCATTTTCTTGTTCCTTGAACTCAAGCATGGACTCAAGGTATTCCTCCATGCTCACGACGTACTCTCCGTAGTTCTTTTTGCATCCGTTGGAGCTGCTGTCACTGCAGTAGTTGGTAGGACACAACCTGAATACAACAAAACGTTTGGCGGCCAAAACTGTGTCACCTTCGGCCTGAGCCATCTCATCACTGAAAGTCTTGATGGTAGAACAACCGTTGTATTTGAGGGAGTAACTGGTAATGTCAAATCCGTACATGTCCTCTTCTCCTTCTTCTAACTTACGGTCTCCCTCAACATATTTAGCCTTTGACAAGAGACTCTTGTAAAATCGAGCTTGGCGAAGGTTCTTGCTCTGTTGCTTACCTCCCGCTTTTTGCATGGCTTTCATAAACCCACCATCCATCTTAGAGGCATCGGCAAATCCATTGCTACTGCATGCTGCAAGCAAAACAGCCGCTAGGATGCCACTGGAGCGGAGCATTGGTGATAGCATCTTGGTTTTTGAACAGGGCGAGACACTGCACTGCACTGTACTAATTGTATGTTGTGTAATCCGTAAATTAGCGTTACCTGGTAGGTCCTCTAGTTCTGGATAGCAGATATTAGTCCTCTACTCTAGTAGTCCTCTCTCTAGTAAGTAGTGGTTATACTGTAATACTGTTACACACAACGCATAAAAATGTATTCGGAATCTTTGTGATTTTCTTTCGCCAAAACATCGGCGCCTTCGAGAAAAGTTGTGAATGTTGATATTCGGTTTTATATATGTTCATACTGTCAAAAATGGTCGGTATCCTCTATAGTCATAGGATGCAACTCCTCAACGGCTTTTTTTCGATTCAAATGCACATGTCTTTATCACCGCATTAATATCGACTTATACTCGGCGACGAGTATTGACGTGCAAGTAGAACCGTTTGAGAGTCACAAATTGATACAAAATAGATAGTCCTAGATACAGTACCAAGGTAGTGGTAGGTCCTACTACAAATCGCGTCCACGGTCTGTTCTGGAATTGCCTTCCGATCATTGGAGAACTAACGACTAACTCGACTCATTCAAACGACGTACGTACTACGTACGTCCAGCAAGATTGGTGATTCTGTTGTTAGTATGTTTGTTTGTCTTTTCACAGTGCACCGTTCTCTGACACCTGACAGCATCGATCGTCTTGTTCGAGACAACATGATAATCTTGCCGACAACGTCCTACGGCAGA
>WKLE02000061.1:10050-27715 GCA_014885115.2 Asterionellopsis glacialis
GCTCATGTACTGCCTATCACATGAAGCAAACCGGTGAGAATGGATGTCTCCAATATACAGATCGTGGTCTACTAGGTTCGCAAATACTTGTTCGAAGTTAGATGGTTCGCGGAGGAGACCCACAAGCCCTGTCGATGAAATTTTGGCAGAAAATAATCCTCGGGATGTTGCCGATTTGATCATTCTTCTCTGCGTAAGTAACACGTAACTCTCGAGATGGGAAGGGAGAAAAGAAAGCTGACTTTGATATATTCATCCTCTCGGGTCTAGAGAGAGACTATCCATTCTGCTCTAATGCATCCAAAAATCTCCAGTGTTTAGACACAATAAGATTCAGAACTTTCAAAAACGCTATTTGTACAAGCTCCATATTTAGCGTTCTTTAGTACTCATGACAGTCAGATACAAATGAGAAATTTGAAAGCTATTACATATTATTGATTACTATTCTTTACAATCTTTACATGGAACCCCCCCCCGCCTTACAACACTCAACCATCCATTGACATCACTCATGATGCAGCAGCTCGTGTAGTGCAGTAGACCTCACAAATATCAATATTATTTATAAAAAGCCATTTCCAAAAAGAAAAACATCTGGTGTTCGGTACGAGAACATGCACATTTTTGAATGTGCTTTCTGTTTACCTTTCTTTTTTTAAATCATTATGAAAATATCCATTTTATAGATTTTTCATTCTCAATTTCCACCATGATTGAATCGAGACACAGAACCAGAACATAATTCATTAAAGGCTGTATCTAAACAATGAGCTACATCTGCATAACTTACAACTAACAGACTTTTTCCATCTCGTGATGCCAAAACAATTTTTTCTTCATCAGCTGCATCCAATTTATTCATACATGTAATGACATGCCCTAAATCCATAATTGGACGACCTGTCCCATCTGCTTGATGGAATACTATCAATGATATATTTTAAATGAATGGATGAATCCATGAGAAATACCCAAATGATAAAAAAAGACCAGTTTCAAAATACGGGCTACGAAAGGCCATGATAACACAGAGGAAAAGCATCACAAAGTATCGAATGAGCAACGTACCATAATCCCGGAATAATTTGAGAACGTAACAATCTCCGGATTCGCTCCAACGCCGATTCATGGCGAACTCTGGACGTTCATTCACAAATCCAAATTTGAGAAGCAATCGTAAGGCTCTACCAGACTCATATTCTGCAGCAAGCGCTGCATCACTCCGATCTACCATGGTATGTCCAGCATCTAATTCATCAAAGACACGTCCAGCAATAGCAGAACTTACGTCCGCAATGGACGGTGGGTTCATGGGGCGTAATATTGACATGACAAGCGCATGAAGTTGACGACTAAAGTTTTGAACCAAATACACATCTAATCGTCCAATGTCACAATTACGACGTGTGATTTCATTCCCCGTAGCAAAGGAAAGGATCAAATGTCCAAGATCAATCATATCCTCACGATGCAGTTCCGCCAAACCCTTTCGTGCTTCAAATTCAAGTGCATCGATTATACCGATACAATTTATCCGTAATCGTAAACGATTCATATCACCATCATTCCAACTCCAATTCGGTGTAGAGCATAAAATATGATTAAGTTGTAAAGTCCGGCATGCCAAATTTGCACCATGCACTGCACGGATGGCAGATGTTAGTTGTGTAATACACGACCAAATCAATGGTTCGGGGAAGGGCATACCACCACCGGCATTCACATCTAAGAATCGTTCACGTAATGTCCGACAGCCGGGAACATACTCATGTATGAAAAATACAGCACGGTTGGACAAAAACATTCTGTAGAAACGAACAATCCCTGGATGTTCAACTATAGGTGCTCCAGTTGTTACATTCCGTGCCGTCGTCCAACGTTCTGTGACAGCAGCTGCAATCTTGTAGGAGACAGACCGAACATTATCAAGACGACGAAGACAATACAAATGCCCATCATCACGACTCATTACCTTAAATATCGATGTCGGATACCCAAAGGATGACCTACCAGTACTACTACTGCCACCTTTTGTATTGCTACTGCCACCAGAGCCCTTCTTCTTGTTATTCTTACCAGTATTTTCATCCAAGGGATAAGGATTCAAAAATGATGGAGGTATGGCTTTATGTCTTGGATCGGAATGATCCATTTCTCTTCTACAATCTAAAGAAATATCACGATAGTATTGCCAAAGACTATCTGCCATACCTAATCCATGAATAGATCGTACAGGAGGTGGTGGTGCTGGACCAACTGGTAGTGTTGTTGGCCCTTCCGGTACTATTGCTGCTGCCTCCTGATGAGATTGCCACTGCTGTAGATCATGCTCTTGTTCATTTAGTGTTCCTGGGAAGCAAGCAGCAGAAGCAAACAAAATAATTCAAAAATGCGAATGACATACATGCACAGCAAGTTTGGAGATTGCACAATGTGAGGGAGCGAATGTGATTGAAGTGTCATGTCAAAGGGGGGCAACAAGGACACAGAACGATAGCATCTGAATTCTTTACTGGAAAAACGTACCGTGAGGAGAAGCTGGCTCATTCCACGATTGTGCATTTTGCGGTTGTTCTGACAAACGCCCGTCCCAAGTATTATTTCCTCCAGGAACAAATTCTCGAGCACCAGCACTAGTTGCACTCACAACAGATTCTGGATTCCATTCATTGCGCGGTTGTAGTTGCCATGATTGTGCTGCATTATCAGGTAATACATTATTGTGATTTCTTCCTGGAGGCGAATGGCGCATTGCTGAAGTTCGTAACACAGGATTACCTCCTCCAAGTTGTGATGGTGATGTTGGTGACATGGCAACATTGTTATTAAAACTACTAGGTTGAAAGGGTGGTGACGTCGGGTTCGTACCTGGTGAATGGAGAGGAAGTGCACTAATGCCTGTCACATTGCTGTTAGATGCTGAGGATGCAGTTGTTGTGTAGTTACCGCCAGGTTTCCATTCTTTTGCCTTTGTTGACAACTGCCCTATAGCATCTGTAAGTTCATCCATACTCTCTATTTATTGATATTTTACGTAAGACATAAAATGTTTTCTTTGTAGTAACTCGTTTTGTATTTCCTCCGGTCGATTTCGTCAAGCTACGGATAATGGATAAAAAAGATGATCTCTTCTCTGCCTTTTTTATCCCGACCTGTTGTTGATGTTTTGTCGAACAACAAACAGCCTAACTCCTTTCGTAGTTGACATGCGATTTCAAGATCAGAATATCTGCCTCCCACGCGTGCTCTCGTCACACATTCGTACGATAGGACCTCTACTAATAGAGAGAGTAGAGGCTTAATGAAGATCACCAGAATTTTCAAGATCGTATGTCCATCAAAAATCAAATGAGCAGTGCACACAGAACACAGAACCCTTTCATTACTGCGTTTTCGTTTTGGACGGGATAGTGCACAGGATAACCATATATGTCATGTGTACATGGAAATAAACATATTCTGTACCAAAGTAGCTAGTTCGAGACCTACAATTTTGAAACAGTTTTCTATTCAATTTCTATGATAATTCCAGATTCCTTTCATCTTGCTTACACAAGAAGCGTGTATCAGAAAGACAAGAGGGTTATTCCTACCCGGTAGTCGATCAAAAGATCTTTTCTACATCTACAATATATATAATTCGTACTTGGTGTAAAAAATTCGTAGAACTACATATGGAGAAAAATAAAGATATCTTTCTGACTACCCATATCACTCTGGCGAAGGAGAATGTCAACTTTATTCAAAAAGAACGATTTTGAATCAGAAAAATATTAAAATGAACCAGGAAGTCTGCAGGAGGAGTTGCCTTTTGTAGTGAGACTCCATTGTTACCTATCTCATTCTTACAATATGACCTTGACTTTTATTCAATGCCGAATAAAAAACAAGATCGTCAAGAAATTTTATACATATTATGAGTGGTACTAATTACATTGTTAGATCAAAACCAAAATCATTTAAACGGTATGGTAACAATTAGAATTGTTGACAAAATGTATAGTTTACACTGTATAGTATACAGGAGACGTAGCATGCATTAGCATATTCGCGCAAAGAAAAGATAACTTGATGAGCTAATAGTTAATCCTACCGCACGTAAGAAGGCGAAAGAGTTGGAAACCAATTTTCTTCACACTTTTCATTTTAAAAAAATAATGGTGTATCGTCTATGCGGCTACAGCCACCAAAGGGAACCACCATAATAAGGACTCAAGAAAGTGTCCGCACTAATCATGAGAATGTAATGTTGAATCCCACGATTACCAAAGTAACAAAATACTCTTTAGTCTTTATTGTTAAGTTTGCCTCCCTAATAGTAAAACTTGCGAGTAGTACTGAAGGACAGCAAATTTTATCACCATGTACGAGTCGACTGTAAAAAGTAACTACAATAGTAATGGTGAACGCTTTCTGTTTGCTCAAATGTCATCTTTGATGAAAGTTACTTTGAAAGAAGGAAACGTACAACAACGATTCGATAGAAATGAATTTTAGGTGATGATGATAAGACCCTATCATTCCGTAAAATGTCTAACTCAAAATTTACTTGTAAAAAGAGTATTCCTCTGTTGTGTTTGTATACAAGAATTTTAGATTTCATCTTTCATCGCTGCTTTTGTGTATGCATTAAATTCTTTTTTCAAAAAGATATTTTGAATGTTGCATGAATACTTGGACAATTTACAGATACTCTCGTAAGCCCCAGTTGTGTCCCTGTTAGGATTCTATATCTTTGCACATGCACTTTCCTTGGAAAACTTTTGAATTTTCTTTGCTGATTTATCAACATTGTGAACGCAAAAAAGTTGATGTTCGTCGAAAAAGGTATGGGCGTTGATGGTGTATGTGCCATGACCGAACTCATTAGAGCCCATGGAGTGCTGGTTCTTTTTAATGACAATATTTGACATGTTGGAGTTCACTTTATAACTGGCAGTGCCATTGTGACTCCGGGAAATGAACTTTTGTTTTAATTCATGTTGAACAAAGCTACACACCCACAAAAAATCACAGGAATTAAAGATGGGATTCCTACCGTCCGTTAGATTTCTCATACTGACTTGCATGAATCGCAAATAACCCCTTTGTATCAAAACAAGATACATTCCATCAAGGCGATAGCCAATCGATCACTTTTGTCAAAATTACACAATAATCCGTTGGAAAGCAAAAAGTATATGCATACAGTCACAAGACTGAACTATATATTTCATTTGAACCATCACCAAGTCACACAAAAAAGAAAAAAAAAACACAATGTGTATTGTAATGCCAGCACTGATTCTAGTTAGTGCTTAATGCATATTACTTAGGCTAAAGAATCTGGATCATCAACTTGATAACGTTTCATTCTTTCCAATCTGGAAGGGACAGGTCAGAGAGCCACGATACTATTACGGTTGATGTTTTTTTGTTTTGTTTTTGTTTGAGTGTGTATGTTTTTGTAGTATAATAAGTTTTATACAAGTTTCCAGTGTTTTTTTAAAACACTTATGGTTTTTCGATCCTGTTACCAAATTCATCCATGTACACCCATTCTCCAGTCTTTTCATCGACGAATTCAGTCCACTCTGCATTTTGGGGGATAAGTCCTTCGTACAAGGCAGGATCATTGACCACCCAAGCTTCCTTACCAACAATATCGGTAATCTTTTCTCCTTGAGATTCAAGGACTTCTTCAACTTCAGCACCAGGCTTCATGTTGAGATGTTCAACCTCTACCATAAGTGGAGGTTCCTCGAACTGATGGAGTGGAGGAGGACTCGACAAGGTCCATTCCAAGGATTCCACAACAACAGGAACTACCACATTCTCACCTTCCGTAACGTTAGGTGCAGTAGAGAATGCACGAGCTGTTTTTTTTTTTTTTAAAGGGGGAAACGAAATTAAGAACAAGAATAATAATGAAATCTCATGAGTCACTTGAATGATTCTGTGTTAAGAATACCATGGTGATGAAGACTTGTTGAATTCAAATGAAAATGTAGTTTCTCGTGAAAGGTAGCTCCGTAAAATTATTTTTTTGTTGAGGGAGCTTTTTTTTTAGGGTACGTGGATTTTGTACTAGCTAGCTACGGCGTAGGACTACGGAAGGACCGTTGTTACGAGGCTCTCCAGCACTGCCGATGCGATGATGCTCTCAATGAGAACTCGAACGCCGATGCCGTCATCGTGTCCTTTCTTTCTATTCTTCAAAATTAAGTAAAATCAACAACAGTGTCCCAATACCATGTATCTCTCCATAACGTAAGACTTACCACTAGTGGCCCTAAGGACCGCAGGGCGGGCTGCACGACGAACAGCAGAGGCAAGCATCTTTTTGCTTGACGATGGTGTGCCGATGCGACGGTCCAAGCGCAGATTCAGAGAGAGCAGAGGTCAAACGTCGTGTTGTTCTGGCTCGCTCTCTTGGTTGATTCGGAGAGATCGGCGTTGTGAGTTTTAGAAGTGAGTCCTTCAGTAGATTCTACGTATTTCATAGTAAGTAGGAGATACCGACCGTATGATAGCGATCCAAACTGACGTATCGTCTACCTGGAAAAAGAGTAGTCTACGTACCGGCATATATCTGCGTTTCGCGTTATTTGCATCCGTTTGGAGGGGAGAACAGACATCACTTCCTATCGTACGAATTCTACAGCATTATAATTTTGAAAAGGAGTGTATAAAGAGGAAAGGAATGAGGTTATTCGAAAATGTAGGAGACAGAGCGAGAGGTCTGTGAGGTGAAGGAGGTGGTGTCCTTGCTCAAAGGCGAGTCTCCAAAATTTTTACTAAAAAAAATACAGCTCTCGGTCTTTTTTTTTATCTTGTCCCAAAGAGGAGCAAATCCGAATCTGCATCTCTAAACCGAGGTGTCGCTTTCGGCACAGAGGGTGGAACGAGAAGTGTTTCAATCGCAAGTGGCACCAATCACCTCTCGTTGCATAGCATTATTGACATTGTCTAGATAGTAGTTTCGATTGTCGGAAACAAACATCTCTTTTTCAAGTTGTCTGTCACGACAACTCCAGTAACGTCTACCAAGCCAACATTTTTTAAAGGAGATATTTTGGAAGTATGACTTCTGATAAGAAACCGTCTTCCGTACAACAACCATCATCTTCGTCTGCTCCTCGACAATCTGGTAGTGGAGGGGAAACAAAAAACAATGGTGGACCGTCGTCGTCGACATCGGCGACACAGTCACAAACACAATCCTCCAAACAACCGACAGATGGTGGCAATCGAGGAGGAGACAGTACGAATCGATCCCCCAATAACAAAGGTCATTCTTCATCTATGGAACCAACAGATGAAATGGTAATGGCTTATTTGAGAAAACAGGGCATGGGAGATGCTGTCTTGAAATTAACTGAAATTTTAAAGGAACGTAATCCTAAATTACATCAACCATCGAATCGTGTACAAATGGAACTGGATGAAGCCAATGCACGTAATCAACGGTCACTCTTGGCCCGTGCTACGGGTGGTGGATATGGATATGATGTAGATGGTGCACCATCAATTGTACAATGGGGTGTCCCCGATGGACGGATAGATATGGACGATGATGATCAAGACGAAAAAAAGAATGATGGTGATACAGCAACTGGCAAAACAAAGGAAGGTAGTGACGAAACCAAAAAGAAAAAAACACTCTCTTTGAAGGAACGGATGGGACTTGATGAGGCTAGAGCATACTTAGATAGCTTTGCAGGATTACAAACATGGATTTTATCACTTCCAGATGATCCAGCATCTTCCATGAAAACACCCAAACCCAACAAGGATGGTGTATCCGCAAGTCAACAGGTTGGTTCATGCGGGATATCTATTGCATCCGTTGTCAAACATGCTTCAGAAATAACCAAACAACCTGTGTCGAAGGAAGTGGCGGCAAGTGTAGAAGCATTAGAACAAGCTGAAAAAGAAATGTCATCATGGATGCCACCTTCTGCCAAACCTGAATTATTGTCGGTAGCCTTTGCACTTCTTGTTCATACCTATTGCGAGCTATTGGAAGTTGGTATGGAAACCAAAGCCAAACAGTTACTAACTACCTTCCGTCCCATTTACGAGCCATTGTATCATGATGAAATGGCCGATCTTGACAAATGTACATCTACGGATGAAATCATCAAATTGAATTCCAACAATTCATCCTACCTTGAATCATTGGCCACTCTCAAGGCTATCATGGTACAGGTGACCAATATTCAAACTAAGAAATCATCACTTGTTCAAGAACTTTCCAATAATCCTTCGTCTGGTACCTCATCAAATCAATCAAGGAAAAAGATTGCGGAGTGCGATTCAAACATTGCATTGTTACAACAAAAGTACGACGAAACTACCAAACGGGCAGAAACAACATTTGAAAGGACTCAAGATTTGCCATTCTTACGAAGAGCTCGTGCTATCCGATGGCAACTTACGCTAAGTGCCACCTCGTATGGACTGTTGGCATCATTTTTATCCTCCAAAGAAGTACTCTTACCCATGAGTACTCTGCTGCAAACTAAATGTGAGATTCATGTAGAACGTCGTGACCCACTACCGTACACTCCATCTTGTATCCTAGATGACGGCAAGTGGGAAGAGAAGAAGAAGGGCGGCGGAAAGGACGACGTGCGATGGGCAGCTCCAGTGACGCCTAAAGCACGTCTAGAAGAATCAGGAGAAAAGGTAGATGGTCCGGCTATGCTTGCAGAGGCAGAATTATTACCCTTTCCAAAATGGCATTTGAAGAAAGAATACGATTCCAAAGAAGAAGCTGATGCTGACAAGACAGCTGTAGAATTTAATAGAGCCCTTTTAGTGAATGGCTTTCGCCGCTTGGAAGCTTTAGAACGTAAACGTGATTATGATTTGGGGCTCCGGCATTTACCCAGTGAAAAAAATAAAACAGAATCTTCGTCGTCGTCAGCAGCAGCAGATGAAAGTCCTCATATCATGGCAAATCCTTTGGAGCCATCTATCCTTTTATCAACATTATGTTCGTCATCATCTACTGGATCTGTCGTTGCCAAGACATCATCACGACCGATGAACATAGATGCCTCTGCAATATGGGAAGAATCTGGTGTGGGTATTACATCGGCCAAGATGTGTCCAGTAGATGGACGTCGTGTTGCTGCAGGTTGTGACGACGCTGCTATTCGCATTTGGTCTGTATTTGGGTCAGAAGCCGACCGTAAGAGTGGTGGTGCTACTAGTAATGGCAGTGGGAAGGAATCTAATGAAGTTTCTGAAACGGCCATGGTATTGTTGGGACACAAAAATGGATTCCCCGTCTTTGATGTTGACTGGAACCGTGATGGCCGCACATTACTAAGTGCAGGTGGTGATGGGTCGGTCCGTTTGTGGGATACCATGGCAAAGGGCCCCTATGGGAAAGTATCGAAAGATCCCAAGGGTCAAAAGGCAAAGGAAGCACCACAGGATGCTATCGTACCAGGATTGAGAACCGAAACAAATGAAGATGTGAGTGGTGCAGCCTTAGCTGTTTACAGAGGTCATATGCCATCTGCACCTGTATGGTCGGTGTCCTTTGCTCCATCGGGATACTACTTTGCATCCGCTGGAGCCGATGGGACTGCTCGATTGTGGACGACAGACCGTCCGGCTCCTGTAAGAGTCTTTGCTGGACATATCAGTCCCAGTGTAAACTGCGTCACGTGGCATCCCAACTGCAATTATGTTTTGACTGGTGCTGATGATAAGACTATCCGGATGTGGGATATATTGAGTGGTAATTGTGTACGTCTATTAGATGGGTGTTCGCAGGGGGTCAATGTTGTCACTGTGTCTCCATCTGGCCGGTATGCAGCCGGTGCAGATTACTCGGGTATCATTAGTATTTGGGACTTGGGAAGTGGGCGAAAAGTCAATGAACTTCGTCCACCTCCCCTGGAGGCTACAACAGCTGGATCGAAACGTAGTGCGTCTGGAACAGTCCGTCTTGCATCTGATCCACGTGCTATCCACTCTTTGTGCTACAGTGCTTGTGGGACAGCATTGGCATCGGGTGGAGACGATGGGACTGTCCGTATTTGGGACGTTCGTGGTGCTGCGAACAATATGTCAAACCCAGCATTTGCCGCCAAACAAGGGTGGGGCGAAACATCTGCTGGAGTTGCAATGAGTGCACAACAACTCCATAACAACACCAGTGCTAGTAATAGGCAACAGCAGCAGATCATGGGGATGAAGAATCGTCCAGGAACATTAACCCCTGTCAAATCATTTGCTACAAGACGTACATTGATTATGGATCTTCAATACACAAAACGCAATCTGCTGTTATCTGTTGGAAAATATGCAGCTTCTTTGCCTGTTCTTGTTCCAAATAATGATTAAATTTTGTGGATATCACAAAATTCACTCATGGTGTATAGTCTAAAATGGGATTGGATAGTGCGTATTGTAATAATCGCTGGTACTCTAGAGAGAATGCAAGATTTTTGTCGTCATTTTCTGCCTAATGTTTTGTATTATTAATTAGCAGTGTATTCCTATTGTCTCTATCTGCACTCAAGAGGTAAAGAGATGTTAATTCTTCCAATCTAAATCTTCGTAACATCATGCTTCTCGTCGAACTGTTGGCTTCTCTTTTTTCCGGTATTCCCTTCATTTTTGGCGGGATTTCCAGATTTTGGAAAACCATTTGGTGGAAGAAATTTCCGTGTCATTCAGTTTTGAACAGTTCGTACAGTACGAAAATACCTATAATTCGACTCGAACAAAAGGACCCTGCAGATTTTTTAAGATCTGCCCTGTAAGGCTAAATTCACAAACCACAAACCATCACTAGAGAGGTCCTGCCCATGGACTCTGTGTGTCCCTGTGGCGCTTGTTAGACGATAATTCGGGAACAATTCTTACCATCATCTTGATTCAATCCATACCATGTCGAGAGCTACATATGGTGCCACAGAAAACATAGATACACAAGATATTCGTAGATCTGATAGTGATGCTGAACGATTCGGTCACCGAACGTTGGGGACCAAGAAGAAAAGTGTTCGTGGTAGTTATGGTGAAGAAGAATTCATGACTTCGAGGACGACAAGAATTTCTCAACTTGAGCAGCGTACGACTGTCAGAGATCGGAACTATGTCTCAAGGTTATCAAGCGGGTTCATTCCTGCACCATACGAAACAAATGGTACAGAAGATGACTTTATTACGGAACATCGAAATTGGAAACGACGTATATTTTTAATATTGACAGAGCCGCACACAAGTCATTTATCACTTGTTTTCTTTACAATCCTTGTGGTTACCATTTCAACCAGTAACATTCTGATGATTCTACAAACACAACGGAATTGGCAATTTACCCCTACAGATTGTACAACGTGTGGTGGAACGATATCATACATTTTTGAAGATGATGGTGAAGTTGGTTTTGACGAATTACCTACTACTGAGAGTGATATCCCATGTGTATGTCCTCCAGCACCCTTGCCAATCTTGAATCAATTGACAGATTATATGATTTACTTTTTTACGGTTGAATGGATTGGTCGTGTTTTATTCTTTGAACCACCTCTCCATGAAAAGGCAACAACAACAAGTGGGTCATTCCATCAATGGTTACATTTTGTGACGGATACATCTCAAGTATTGGATTTCTTAGCTATTTTTCCATATTATCTTGAAAATATTTCACAAACAAATGGGCTGGTATCTTTACGACTATTACGGTTATTCCGTGTCTTTCAACTTATACGATTAGGACAATACAATGAAACGTTTGTATCTCTCAATCGTGTGTTAGCCAGATCTATCCCATTCTTTAAATTGTTGCTGGTGGTATTGTCATTTGGTGCAGTTTTCTTTGGGAGTATGATTTATTGGTTAGAAAGGGGTGAATGGAAGTACAATAAAGACTTGGATGATTGGGTATTTATGAGATTATCTGTAGATGGTATTACAGAAGAAATTAGTCCGTTTGATAGTATAACATCATCATTTTGGTGGTTCTTTGTAACTGCAACAACTGTGGGGTATGGCGATGAATACCCCACATCACCCGGTGGTAAAATTGTAGCCGTGGTTGCCATGTTGACAGGTGTATTGGTTATTGCCTTTCCTGTATCGGTATTTTCAGATTTATGGTCCAAAGAATTAAAGGAAGCTGGTGCACTAGATGGTATTGAATCTTTTGACAACAGTAGCAGCAATGATGGCAGTAATGAACCTTTACTTGAGGAGTTGGAATTGAACGGGGTACAGAAATGCAATTATTGCAACAGCAAGTCAAGTGATAATGGTGGCCTTACAATGAGTGCTCAAGATTTTGAGGCCATTGGTATACATATGAAAAATATCAATGAAAGTCAACAAAAAATACGATATATCCTACAAAAATATGGAGTAGATGGCATATAAAGGAAAAGAGGCATGTATGTTTCTATCACCGAATTACTCCCAGCTATTCAAGAATACATGGTTGAAGGAGAAAGAATTGCAAGAGCAGAAGCATCAACTGCACTTTTGGAAGCTGCACTACAGACCTGTTTGCATCGCCAAATTAGGTCCTTGGGACACAAAAGGACAAGCTTTCCCCTTCCAAGGAATACTCTATTATTCAATGTTGGACAATGGTGTATCTTATCAACGAACATTATTATGCTGGCGACGATTAAGATGTTCATCGGATAAGACTGTTTTGAGAACTCGAACATGTCTATTTCATCATCATTGATGAGTTGTTGGAAATACGTATTATTTGTTATTTTCTGGTAACATCGAAAATATTTACTAGATAATACAGGGTAAAAATTCCGACGATGGTCTGATCCAGCAAGCAGACTTACTTTGTGGGTAAACGATTCTGAGAGACGGCCAGGCGAACAGGTAGGAGTGTCATACTAAGGTATCTGCAATACTAACTCTTTCGTTCCGTAGGAGATTGTTTGATGGAAGTAGGACTAGCTATGCCGGATCCGGGAACAAGTGGTAGTCTCTACTAGAATGCAATCATTATTTTTGATTCGGTTTTCGGATGCATGTTGTATTTAAAAAATAGGACTTTTTTTCAGCCTTTTTTTTGAGTCTTGGTTTGCCGAAAAAAATACTTAGAACTACGTATTTAATACATTAGAGGAAACTCAACCAAAGAAATTGGATGTTAGCACAGAAAAACGCGTTCTTGGCATTCCCATCTAGCCTGGGATCGGAAACGGTACTCGTACCAAAGCAAAACTAGAACTACAAAGAACTTCGTCGGCCCATCAGCGATAGTCGTTGAGTCCTGCAAACATCTCAACCTTTCATCTTTTCAAAAAGTTGTAAGCCAAGTCTCACAATTGTCCCAATTATAATCATGCAACGTGAAAAATCCTCATCAAGTATCATCTCTCTTTCCGATTGTAGCTATATTGATATCATGTTAAAGGAAACTTCTGATTTCGATGTTCCATATGCCATACGAAGTTCTCGAGCTGTTTATCCTTCAACTACCCAAGTTTCATCATTATTGAATGACGAGTGTTCAGCTGAAAATGGAAATCCCGAAGAAGAAGACTACTCTTATGGCTTTTCCAACTTTGACATTCTATGCGGAAGGAGCAAGCTTTCTCATCGTCACAAGGGGAATAAAAGATTCAGAATCATAATTGAAATGAATCGAGAAAGATATCAAAACGCATCAAATCGAGCAGACAAAACACGAATTACCTCGGATATTATAGACCTTATTCGTGGTGCTAGTGGTCGATTTCTAAAATGGGACACAACTGGACGTTGTTGGAACGAGGCAAGTGAAGATTATACGCGTGAAAAAGTAAGTCATGCTCTACGAAGTGCCAAACCTGCTCTACCGAGAGACTACAAACGCAAGAAGAGGGACAATTCTAATAAATTGGATGAGTTTTCAGTGGAGAACAATGAAATATCAAGGAAACTTTTCGAACAACAACAAGAAATAATGATGAGATTGATAAGTGAATCAGAAGAAGAAGAAGAAGCGGTCAACTCATGACGAGTTGCCCCCACCTCCCTTGGGGCCGCGGCGGCTTCAGTCGCGGGTCGCGAGTGATCGGGAATAAAACAGCAAATCCCGAAATATTGTTATCCTGGAGTACCAGGTACCCACAGATACCGGTACTGACTCTACTTAGCACAAGTACCATGTACCTGGTACCTGTACGGCATCTGGTACCTGGTACATGTACCTGGTAATACCAGGGATAGAGTTGAACCCTATCTAAATTTTAAATGTCCTTTATGCATTACAGACATACGACTTTCTATTATCTGGTAAAATTTCGTACTTTAATTACATTGCGTGACACACATGTTTTGAAAATCAACGGCTATGGTCTATCCCTCCATATGATTGGTCTAAAATAACATTTGTTGTTTTGGGGTGCAACACTACTTATCACGTTTCTTCGTGACGCCCACCGGTACCTGGTACGGTAGAAGCTAAATAAGACCTACGACTAGGCACCGGCGAGTGATTTTGACCAAGCGCAAGAGCATTACAACAAAAACAACAACAACATCTCATCACAGACTTTCTCCTTCTTCAGTCACTTTCAGAAGGAAGACATCATCTGGTACCTCAAAGAACCAAAACAGAAGACGTGTTAACGACGACTAAACTGAAATTCAGCTTACTGGGTGTTCTCCGTTCACACAGATAAAATAGAGAATCTAAATACAATAGAGTAACGACGACGACGACGATTCGACTGCACTCTACAAATATCGGATAGAAAAACAAGTCTTTTGAAACTCTTTGGCACGAAGAAAGAGACAGACCTTTTTCTTTGAAAATAAGATAAAAGGCTATCCAAGTCAAAAAAGTAAAAACTAATACAGACATTATTGGTCTAAGGAAGAGAAAACAGTTACAAAAGTAATACTAGTACGTTGGCTATCTATCATAATAATGGCAACACCGACTATCATGAGCATGAAAGATAATAATAATAATCAGAATCAGAATCATCCGAATGGAAATGAAACACCTCCACCACCCTTACGTAAAAGTCCACCACGATCTGCATCACCACCACCACCTCAACCACCATGCCTTGCACCTCATACTTCTACTCATCAGCATCATGGCACGACAAGAACAGGAACATCATCATCATCATCATCATCTGCTTCGCGATTGTTATTCGGTGCTGAACGCGGACAAAACAACGAAGAAGAATCATCATCAGCACCATCGCCCATTATAACAACCAGTCAAAGTGATTCAAGAACAGAATTATCGTTAGATAGCATGTCCTTGGTGAATTCACCACCATCCATTGAAGAACATCACAATGGTATTCATACTGGTAGATCACCACCACCCTTACTTGAACGTGCGACCATCGAACACTCACCTATTACAACTGCGACACATAATGCTGCAGCTGTGAATATTGATGCAGATGTTGTAGTCGATCAAAATGAAGCTGCATCCTTAGCGGAGGCAAGACGTATACAACAAGAGGAAGAAGATTCCATTGCTTTGGCACGAATGTTAATGGCACAAGAAGCTGTAGAAAGTTATGCACTTCATGCCGATTATTTACGTAATACACGTAATGAATATACAGAAGAAGATTTTGCGGCCTTACAAGCTGTCATGGCAGAAGAAGATCCATTGGCCTCCGCCGAAGGTGATGGTGAACACGATGGTGACGGTGATGACGATGATGGTCATCATGAATTATCATATGATACCATGTTGCGTATTGAAGAACAAATTGGGGATGTTAAACAAGAACGATGGGCATTAATTGCAAAACATCATATTGACGCCTTGCCACAATTTACATTTGAGGAAGAACCAAAAGACAACAGCAATAGTAGTACAGGTAAATCACCATCCAACCATGCGGCCAAAGACCAGAATGATTCGGATATTAAATGTTTAGTCTGTCAAATTCCATATGAAAATGGTGAAACATTACGTCGTTTACCATGTGGCCATTGCTTCCATAGTGAATGCGTGGATCAGTGGCTTGCCAATAAGGATTTTTGTCCTTATTGCCGTCAATGTATTGTGGTAGATGATGATAATGACAAACAAAAATCATGAACGGAACAAAGATTTAATCTATAATTACAACACACATTGAGTATGTACACGGACGGATGGCAAAACAAGAATGCGATGATGACAATGATGGGAATCTTGTTCACCATGCATGTCATCTCCTTTATGGTACAATGGGATGCTAGACACACCAAACAGCGCAAAAAAGAACAAACACACGCAAAACGCAAAAGGGACATTAACACACGTACACGCAAACGCACATTAACTGAAATATTACAGTGTGTCATGTCAAGATTTAGATAGGGGTGAAAAAAAAACTAAAATATTGTTTTAGAATAATTTCAGAAAAGGATTTTCTATTAGTTTGTTGTAAAAGATTCTATTGTATCCTTGTTTGGTCATTTTTCCAATGCAAAGAAGAAACACGTTTTCTAGTTTGCAGCTGAGATTCTATTATTTATTCATTTTAAAAATGATTTTATACGTGAGTACCTGTCTATGTTCTTTCATGTTGTGACCTATATAAATCGTCATCGTCAACACTTCCACGGGACTAGATAGTTAGGGAGTCGTAGTCGAACAAAGATTAATTTTTGTTTTCTCATACCATTTTTCAACTCCATCTACGGTTGGTGGATCAGTATACCAAATAGCAAGTTGTGTTGAAACAAAGTCTGGTACAGGAGATGACAGCGTTACATCTGATAGTAGGTTGGATGGTACTGTATTCCCATAAAAGTATGAATAATGAGGCTTATTCAAGGGTGGATTGAAATACTTTATGGATGAAGAATCGGCATGGTCGTTGTTATTGTTGTTGTCACAGTCGTTTTCTAGTTTTGAAGACGTTCGTATTGTTTCACTACTACTAGGACTTGACAATGATGACGAGGACGACAATCCAAGTAATTTATGTACCTTTTGAATCAAGTTCATATATTCTAGATTTTCGGCAGGTTCCATGATAGATACACATGCTTGATTCCATTGTAGAGTTTTTTCACCGGTAGTTGCATCTGTATGATAACACGACACAATCCCACAATCACTGTTATTGTTAGTTCGTTTGTCTTCGCTACCATTGTCATTATGTTTCTGATTCATCCTATTTTGGTATTTGTTGTGACTAAATCGACAGGGGATACCATTGCAACTTCCTTCTAAATTATGCTTTAACATGTGGCACATCCCATTTAAATCATCTTCCGTCTCATAGGATAAACCACCCAATAAAGTTACATGGGAGATAAACTTGGGACCATGATATGTTTCTGCTAAGTGCGCAATTTGGTTATCTAATTGAACTTGCAACGACGGTGGAGTTAAAAGCCATATCGAAACTTTCATTTTTATAAATATAAATAGTATGGAATATAATGAATGTATGCGAGTATTGTATACTTGACTTATGCGAAGGTTTCGCCACTTTGGTTCTATAATATCTCGGCTCTGCTTCTTCTAGTAGAGAGCCTAGTCCTCTAGAGATGAAGCACAAGGGAATGAGTGATGAGATGATGTAGTCTGTGATACAGATTCGAATTCCAGCAATCTTCGATCCTTCCCTGTTTTTTGGGATGAACCCACCGCCTGTTTGTTCAATGGTGGTAGTAAATATACACGGTGATCAAGGGGTAACATTTGTGTAGACACAGTACATTACCA
>WKLE02000063.1:0-12269 GCA_014885115.2 Asterionellopsis glacialis
GTTGTTGTTGTTGTCATTCTCAAGACCTTGCAAGACAGTCTTTTTCTTTGGTATACGAAATCGTGTCATGCAACGAAATATACCTGGATGATCATATAAGGTACCATCTTGTTCTCGAATCTTGATACGTTTGATTTGTGTATCATTGGGTAATACTTCACCATTGTCCAATACAAGTAGTGGATCACGTTGAGGATCAATGGAGAGTACAGTCGCTGTTCGTAATCCACGCTTATCACCAGTCACAAAGATAGGACTATAATACGTAATGACATCGCCAGGTCGTAAGGGTTCTTTAGCTTGTGTGGAATCGGAACGACTTAGACGAACATGATAGTCATCATTATCATTATTATCATCATCGTCGTTGTCAGAAGATGATGATGAAGAGGAATCATTCCTCATCTTTTTCGATTTAGGTATGTTCAAAGCTTGTGTATAGGGTTCTTCTAAATCATCACTATCAATACTATCTACATCAACCTTTGTATGGTTATTCGTACGACGAGCAGCAATGTCATTGTCATCTTGTTCTTGTTCTTGCTGTTGTTGTTGTTGTTCTGTGGTTTGTGCATGTTGTAATAATTGTTGTAAAATAATCCAACATGCTTGTAAATCACTTCGACTTGCTTTACGTTTTAAATTTTGACGTGATACCATTTTTTGTTGTTTTTGATATTTATTCCATAATTTTGGACACCAGGTATCTTTTGTTTCTGTATCAGTAGTGGTTGTTACTGCATTTGATATCCCATGATAGGGGATGAGACTTTGTCCATCCACCAATTGTGGAAATTTAGTAGTTTCCTGTAATGGATATTCTAAAAATTGAATCAAGACTTGATTTTTATTAGATTTGTGATTCTTCAAATACGATAACCCTATAGCTTCATCTGCGGAATGACATATTCTAGATGGATGATATCGTGTTGTATATTTATCTGTATATTCTTTATACCAAACTAATTGGGATGTAGTTGTAATTTTGTCGTAGGGTAATGTCTTTTTTGAATGTTGTACTTTGCGAAATGCCTTTTGTTGTATTTTATCTAATTTTCGTTCATGTTGCTGTTGTTGTTCATTCTCGGAAGAAGAAGATGATGATAATGACAAGGAAGAGGTATTTTTCTTCTTCCTTTTGTTCTTCTTGTTCTTCTTTTTGGTAGCGGATCGAGTTAGAATAGTAAATGTGCAATCATCATTCGTCTTGGAGGAAGAGTTTGTAAGATTCTTCTTTTTCATCATTATGAGAGATGATCGTGATGACGTCAAGGAGGATCGTTTTCGTTTTGCATTCATGGTGGTGGACGGTCCTTGGTGTTTCTCGTGGAAACTTGATTCCGACAAGAGGTTTTCAGTACAAGATGGAGAAAATGGACGAAAGTCTAAAATATCATCCTCGTCATCCTCGCTACTACTGTAGTTGTTAGTATGATTGGCCTTTGAGTTTCGGTCTTGGATGGTTCCAGTCAAGAAGGATTCCTTCTTGTTATTATCTTTGTCGCTGTTGCTGTTGTTGCTGTTGTAGTTGTTACCATGATGGCCGCCGTCGTAATCACTGTCACTGTCATGATCAGTTTCCATGAAAATTTGACGATTCAACTTTTTCTTGGATGACAACATGGTTGATCGTCTACGTATTGGTTTATAGTTTTTGAATTAATACTGCAATGTGCATGTAATATATTTTTCGACAAGTCTATATATTCTATACTCCATGGGATCACCCACTTCCTTCTTTTTTTTTATTCTTGCCCTGATTGACCGCCACCACGTTTCTCTCTCTAGAAAAGTCTCTCTAGTCTCTAGCTTGATAAATAATATTTTTTCTTTTTTTGATGGACGTTTGCTACTGGCGGAGGGAAAAAGGAAAAGAAGAGGCTGGGGGCGCGCCAAATCAAAACTTGAATTTCATAGACTCCTTATCGTTCGCACTCCTATCGGTAGCAAGTTTGAAGTGTGATAAAGTTAGGGTTTTCTGGGTGTGGATGACGTCTGGGGTAGTTGGAGTTTCGGGGTACTGTATGACAGGATGGAGAATGGCAAACAGCATCATCATTCCATCCAATCAAAATGCAGAAATAGATCAAATCCAAGAACACATAAAATAATAATGAACGTGCACATGCTACGATAATTATTTTGTATGGAATTGTACAGTACCGAGAGTAGAGGGTTGAAGTGGGTCTCAATTTTTTTTAGTAAAAGTATGGTATCAAGGTAGTACCATGGTGTGCGTGAGAACCACCATGATTACGAATAGAAACACGAACATCTCATTGTACGGTCGGTGTGGTACAGACTGTACATATCAGATCTCATGGTTTCTATTGCATTCTCAGAAGAGTTCTGGCTTTGTGTCGTGTCTGTAATTTCTACACAGTATCTCGTATTGTTCGTTTTTTTTTTGGATAGTGCTCTATTCTCATTTCGCATTATTTCGCTCACCTTGGCTAGTAATTTTTACTTGATGAACCAAAAAGGGACAACGCAAAGAGATACATTGCTCGAGGTGAGTAGACCTTTTTTTTATCATTGAACAATCGTTTTGAGAAACTCGAAACACCTACGTTTCTCAATCTGCCCACACATAAAAACACACAAGACACCATGAGTGATGTTGTACCATCTTCTGTAGTTGTCATGTCATCCTCCAAAATGACAAACAACATCAACAACCACAACACTGGTGATAGTGTCATTACGACGTATCAAAATAATGCGGATTGTATACTACCCATTCAATTAAATGAAGAAAGTACGTGTAATGACAAACAACAAAAGCAAGACATGTATGAAATTGTGAAAGCATTTTGTCCACTTCTCTTTTCCAAAAACAAACAAACAAACAATGATGATAATGATGATGGTGTCGAGAAGGAGGCGGAAGAGGAAGAAGACCAATCATCTTTGGTACTGTCATCGTCATGCTCGTCCTCCTCTTCTTCTTCCTTCTTGGAAGAAGAACAGCGCAGGGGTCGACATGAAGCTTCTACGGGATGGAAGAACAAACAACACGACAAGAATAATAACAATGATGATGATTTGTCCCATCATTTGACTATTCGACCATTGGGTGGTGGACTTTCTAATGTATTATATGTTGTGTCTTCTGATGTAGTACCAGATCAATCTGTACTTGTCAGGATTCATCCATCGGAAACCAAGCAGAGCCATGACAATGACACTGAAAACAATAATAATAAAAATAATAATGACGACGACGACGATGACAAGTTGGAATTGATTAATCGCAATGTCGAAAATCATGTTGTAGCATGGTTAAGTTCCCTTCACATGGCACCTCTCTATCATGGTAGATTTACCAATGGACGTGTCGAAGAATTTTATAATGGATATCAACCCATTACGTGTCATGATATGGTGCAGTATACATCTCAAATTGCGACACAAATGGCACATTATCATACCTTGCAAGTTCCATCTACCTTGTTTGGTTTGGACAACCATGCTAGTACAACCAACAACACATCAGTATTTCATCATGGACATATATGGACACGTGTTGAATCATGGTTTCAAATGGTACTCCAACATAATGATAACAATGCTACTACTGCTACTACTGCTACTATCGAATGTATGAAGGATGACAATGATGAGGATTATCTCCTGGATTTATCAACCTTACAAAAAGAATTTCAATGGTTACAAAAAGAACTTACGACTACAAACAACAACGAGACCAATGATACTTTGACTTCGACGACTACCAAGGACCACCCAAAAGCCATGTTGATGCAGAAATATGCAATTGATTTTTGTCGTGAAGTTGTCTTTACTCATATGGATGTTCAAAGTTTAAATATTTTAACCAAACAACCAAACGAACAACAAGAAGAATCTCCTGCTACTAATGATGAAACTACTACAACAACTACTGCGCCTGCTGCTTTGCAACAACAAGACGAAATGAATAATCAAAATCAGCATAATGATGACAAGCCAGAGGACGGTAATGGTATTAAAATTATTGACTTTGAATATGCAGGTATGAATCCACGTGGTATTGATATAGCCAATACATTTTGTGAATATTGTGATATGAATAATTTACAAGCTCAATATGCAAAAGAATATCCAAGTATACAAACACAAAATATATTTTTACGTCATTACATTCAAGGAATTGGTAAAAAACATGATAGTACCACAACTACTACTGTTGGTACACCAGAAGACCAAGACCAACCAGCATTGTCCTTGTCCTTGGAATGGTTTCAACGTAATGGGATAGTCATGGAGGAGGAAGAAATGGTATTGACAACGCTGCGTCGAGAGATTGGTAAATATTCGTTATTGTCACATTTAGGATGGACTATATGGAGTCTTGTACAAAGTAAAAAATCAACCATTGACTTTGATTATATAGCCTATGCCAAACATCGTATGGAAGGATATCGGTATTTTAAATCCATATTTTTTGAGGATGATGAAACAAGTTGCTACCAATGATGCAGATAATGGACAATGAGGGATGATTTAAATGAAAAAGAGTCACACACAATAATAATAATAATAATTATAACAAGCATAATAAGGTCTACGTTTATCTCTATTCGTACTGTACACTCTTAGCTCCATTCACCCTCCCCAACTCTTCTCTACACTCCATCATTCAAGACGACTGAATGGTTCATTCGAACTACTGTACGAGTTTTATATTGCTGTTTTCTTCTCCTCGTGGCAGTTTTCGTCACTACAAGTCTCATCATCACAGGGTTTGTCGTGGTTATGATCATGATCATGATGGTGGTGCTGATGGTTGTCCATCTCTTTTTTTGCCAGTTCAATCGCCGCATCCCAAGTCTCTTGGAAAGGATCCTCCACTGCGGCACAAATGGCATTCCAGGCATCTTGGCCTTGCTTCATTTCTACCTCTGATACAAGACATTCCTTCAAGGCCTGACAGATTGCATCCTTGTCCAAAGACTGACCAATAATTACAATCTCTTGTTGCCGGTCACCATAGGGTTCGTGCCACAGAGGGGCGATGTCCCTTTCCAGATTCTCTGGCCAATGAGACTTGTCAATTTCGGCCCACCAAGGATTGCCAGGGAGGAGCGAAAAGTGATTGCCTGCGAGAGAGAATTCGCCTTGGATTTGGGGACAATTGGCAAGCCAGACAAATCCTTTAGCACGAAGGACAATGGACTTGTCAAATGGTGCACATGACTTATCCAGCATAGCTTCGAAAGCCTTGTTCAGTTTGTGGGGAACAAAGGGACGGATTGCTCGGAACGAAAAGCTCCCAATTCCATATTCTTCCGTCTCGGGTGTGTGCTCACCAATGCGAGCTTCTTGTAACCATCCTTCGTGTTTCTCGGCATCGCTCATTGAAAATAAACCCGTTCCAAGAACTCTTTCCAAAGAAACCTTGGAAAATATTGATTCCACAAGCTTGGCAAGTGGATTCATACTACGAATCAATGCTTTGACCTTTTCACGCTCATCTTGGTTCATGAGATCGCATTTGTTCAATACGATCTATGATGTTGTATTGGTGTGTACAGATGGTAGGGAGAAAGGGCATATCACGCAGGTGAGCAAAAATTTGGGAAACTACAGTAATACTTGACTACACAACATGTTTCATAATATAAATGCATCATGAGGTTTTGCGTAACTTACAACATTGGCAAATTCCACTTGATCACAAAGCAGATGCGAAATGGTGCGCTCATCTTCCGGATCGGCGTGCCAATTTCGATTTTGCAAGGATTCCAGACTGTCGAGTTCACGCATGAACCTTGATCCGTCCACAACTGTCACTAAAGTGTCAATTTCAGCTATATCACCCAGTCGCAGACCAGTTGAGTCCTCAAAGGCAAAGGTCTCTGCAACGGGCATTGGTTCTGATACACCCGAAGATTCGATAAGCAAGTAATCAAATGAGCGATCTGCCGCAATCTTTGCTACTTCCACAAGCAAGTCCTCTCGCAAAGTGCAGCAGATGCACCCATTGCTCATTTCTACCATGTGTTCTTCTCGGTGGAGGACACTGGCATTGTTTTTGACAAAGGCAGCATCAATATTGATTGCACCCATATCATTGACCAAAATGGCAACTTTTAGGCCTTCATAGTTGGACAATATATGAGACAATAAGGTAGTTTTGCCGGATCCAAGGAAGCCTGACAATAATGTGACAGGTAGCTTGCCGCTTCTGTCTCCATGGTTGCTGAGTTTCTGGTTAAGAACAGCACTCGCAGCCTTGCGCACGTCCTGCAATACGTCTCCCTGTCGCGAAGGCTTCCATTCTTCAGTGGCCGTTGTCAGCAACGAAGACAGGTTACACGTATCACCGGCATCGACAAGCTGAATTTCTTGTCCAAAAATACCACCCCATTTGTTTGGCAACAGACCCACGTTAGCTGCCTGTATCAAGTGGAAAGACATGGTGCGAAGTCCGGCAGCAGATGCAGCATCCAGCCTCTTTAGGGCGTTGGGAAACGTGTACCAATCGTAGGGAGTTTCATCGTCTTCCAGATCCGCATCTTCAAGAGGGCCGTCGGGCGGAGGCTCAGTAGCGTAGAGAGCATAAAGCTCGAGCAGGATAGGTCGACCGTTGGGTGCATAGACTGATACAGGGAGAATATGTTTGATCTCTCGGACTTCTGTCGCATCCACCTCGCAAAACTCAACAGCGGCTCGTATGGCTGCTTGAACAGGCGTTTCGTCGCCTTTGTTTTGCGTCACCGAGGGTAGCCTCATACCAGCCCATTTTGGATTCCTAGCTAAGACACATCGATTTCCACGGAGTATAAGTGCCCCGACCTGCCGTTCACACGTATCCCAATCGATTGAGTTGGTCGGAATAGATTCAACTGCATCGCAAGCAATTTCCTTCGTTTCGGTCAATTTATCCGTGATATCATCGCAAATCCGTTCGTACTGCTTTGTATGGCGATTGATTTCCACTGAGACAAGCGACATGAAAAGAGACTTGCCAACAGCATTGCAGTAGTGGGGGTCATATTCTTGCTTAGCACCCATCGCCAATACTCCGGTAGAATCGTTTGGCTCGGATATACATACATCTAGTTGGGGGAAGCAATACCTTAGCATGTCCACACGACTGTTTTCTTTTTCTGCGACTAGATGGAGGGTTACTGGTTGCTTCTTCTCATCTGTTTTGGATACACCGCCTTTTGAACTCACCATGTGATTGTTGATGAATTTGGCGGAAATGCGAGGATAAACTAAACGGAGGCCGGAGATCATATCTGGATCCGTCTGCAAGAGTAGCTTATAAACTTTCAGCGCGATAGTGCATAGCTCTCCGTTTGCTGCTAGAATAACGTTGTGCAGCCGCAATCGTTTGAAAATTTTTGCCAGTAGTCGGCTGCATTCCTTTTCGGGTCGCTTCTTACCATGGTCCCTATCTGGCGATGTTTCCGGTGTCAAACTGCAGGAAGAATATTGGGTAGCTTCATTCTTCAGAGCAAGGTCCAATTCCTTTTGGTCTTTGAACATATCTCGCACATTGATGACCAAAATACCATTGCAGATACTAGAATCCTGCAACAATAGGTCATCGTCCTTCAAGAGTAGACCTTGCGCTTCTCCTGCGAAGCCATACATGGCTGGACGACACAGTTCTTGATTCGCGGAGACGAAACTGCCACCTTCGCCATCGCAAAGTAGCACAACAACCTTTTCAATGGGTTCGAACGCTTTGGCACGAAACGGACCATATCCACCAACGAAGGCGTAAATGGACGGAAGATTCCATGACGATTTGTCTGCAGAAGCCTTGCGAGACATGATGATATGATCTTGCACGGAGATGGATCGCAATCCTATGAATGTTAATAAAAATGTGGGCGAGCTTTTATTGGCATCTGTGACTTCTGCGCAATCGAGATGCAAACCTTTCATTTTTTTAGGCCGTTTACAGTATTGGTTCACCGTATGGGGAAGAAAAGCCATATTATATAGACGTTTTAGGCTGTTAGTGAGGCTATTCATAAAACGTTGAACAATCTGAAGAAAAAAATGCTCGACGAGTAATATGTAAATAAATACTGGGACGCAGGATGAAAAATGGCCTAATCTTTAATCTGTTTCTTTTCTACAGGAGGCGTATGTCGGTGTCTTTGAGGCCTTTCATTCAAGATTCCCTGTTTTTTCCTTGCCATTCGGATGCCGAAGAAAACTATTAGGACTAAGGTAGCTGGAGTATTTTAAATACTAGTATTAAATACATGTATTATATTGTAGTCCAACCTGTTTTCTACATAATTTTATCTCCTAAAAACTGAAGTTTTCATGCTGATATTCGTGCGTCAGTAGTCCAATATCTAAAATATGAGTTTATGTTGTGTTGCAGTCCTACTTCCTGTTTTCTTACAATACTTTCCCTTTATAATTAATGCCAGGAAATCATAATCTCGAAATCTCTATTAAATTGTTACTGAGAGATTTTTTCTTTTTCTGTCTTAACCACGATGGTGATGTGAACGGCAGCTGTAAGGTCTAACCTGACGAATAATTGGTGGACCTCTTTCGATTTTTCCATCTTCAAGACCAAGACCAAGACCAAACAGGGTTGTGATTGTCATTAGAATGGTTTCAAAATAATGGAATAGTCACGGAAGAAGAAATACATGTTTAACAAGATTACATCAAGAGATCGGTAAAAATTCTTTATCATCACCTTTAGGTTGGACTTTGATTAAAGTTTAGGCCGGGCATCATATGGAATCATATCAGCATTTTAAATCCACGTTTTGCTGGGAAAAGAACGATGATACAAAAGGTTACAAATGATATTGACAAGAGTAATCAATAATAATAATCACAGCAACAATAATAAGGCATACTCTGATCTCTGCATGTATACTCTTAGTTATGAGTTTCTACGCTTCCCCGATTTTCATCATCCAAGACGAATGAAGGGTTTGTTGGACCTATGAGTTTCGTATTGTTGTTTGTTAATCATAGCACCATTGGTAGTATTAGTAATGGTAGTGGAAAACAAGACACTCGTAAAGATAAAATTACCATTTGACAAATGCAATTCTACGTGATCATCCACAACTTTTCCAGATTGAATACCAGGTATACCAGAAACAAATTTGCCCTCCTTCCATACAGAAACACCACTCTCTGTAATGTTGATATTATTATTAGCATACCACCCCTCCTCCTGTTGCTGCCATTGCACATTTCGACCATTTGGAGAAGTCCTGCTAGATAAAGCATTGGTAAAAGGTATAGCAAGAACAGCCTTGGTGTTGGGAGGAATAGTTAATGAATGAGTATATAGAGCCATCTTTCTGTCATCCTGTTCTTCGAATTTCCACGAAGACAATACATGCCCATGCGGAGTAGCAACTCTTGCATCGACGTGCGTCAGATTAGAGTGACCAACGGATGGTGAAGGTCGTATGGAAATATGTGAGTATCCTGGCTTCATAGGAGTGATACCGGCAACGAATTTATAGAACCAACTTGATACACTACCAAACATAATATGATTTCGACTATTCATTCGGGGGCCGTCTGTATCACTGTTCCATTTTTCCCACACAGTTGTGGCTGGTTCGTTCTCATTATCTACCATATATCCCCAACTGGGATAGGTTGTTTGTAATGCCAAATCTAAAGCAACATTACCATAGCCTGAATTGGATAGCACTTCCATGAGGAACTTAATACCAATTATACCACATGTCGTGTGACCTGCATTCGTCACTTGAATGTCCTTGACAAGGTATGATAGTAAATCTGGTAATACGTCTTCCGGGACAGCACCAATTGTGAGTGGTAATGCCTGTTCTGTCTGTAAGCCAGACTTGTAAACACCTGCAGTCTTACTGTAGAAGGCGGCATGATACTCTTGGGTTAGTTTCCTCTTGAGGGCCTCACAACGATGTGCTTGGGCGGGTGCATCAGGATGGGAAGAAGCAGCGAACAATTCTGCACCTAGTTGGAGATCATATAGAAAAGCAAATGCTCCAGTCAAATGATAGTCTGCCTTTGGGTGGGGTGGAGGTGGAACCCAATCACCGAAGCCAGTGATGAAATTCTTGATGCCAGTTTTATTATAGTTGGACTCGAAATAATCAAAAAATCGAACTAGAGGATGGTGATGACGAAGAACAATGTCCTTATCGCCATAATGCCTCAGCATTACCCAAAGAAGTACAGGATATGCACTTTCCCAGTTAGGAGCACCATGAGAACGTCCCAATGCTGGCACTATCTCCGGAACACTACCATCATCTGCTTGAGCATCGACAATTTGTGTTAACCAATGGGTATAGAAGGCACCCATACCAAAGTTGTACGCTGCTTCCTCTGCAACGAGTGCAGCATCGCCCAACCATCCCTTCCTTTCATCACGCTGATCACAGTCTGTAGGGACACTCATTAGATTTGTCTTTTGGCCCCATACTACGGCATGTTGAATCTTGTTGAGGACAGAATTTGAGAAAAGCAAAGATGATGTCTGACGGACATCAGAGTGCAGCTCAATGGCTTCAATGTCTTCCTCGTTTAAAGGGTATCCGAGTCCTGAAATCTCCACGTATCGAAAACCGTGTTGTGTAAACGTGGGTGTGTAGCTTTCTCCCTTGGGGTTGCCACTACAGATGTAGGTGTCGGTAGCTTTTGCACCGCGGAGATTGCCAACATAAAGACTACCATCTTTTGGTCCGTAGGGTGGGTGTGTCAAGGCTTCTCCATGTCGCAACGTTATATTTGTGCCTCTATTGCAAATGAATCGTTTCAATCTAACCACAGCTGCCTGATTTTGTCCAAAGTCAAATACTTGTACACCAGAGGAAGGAGACGTCACACTAAGTGGTGTGCGAGAGGCGATATGACGAATAGGTTCAAATAATTGTGATGATAAAGGAGAGCTATTGGCAATCGAATTTGCGGGACTGGCCAATGACCAGTTTTTTGTATCAAATCCCACAGAAGTCCAGCCATGCAGATTTTCGGAAACACGCGAGTCAAAAACTTCACCATGATATAAAGAGTTGTAAACAATGGGACCTGCAGAGACGCGCCAAGTATTAAGGTTTGAAGCATCGGCGGAGCTAAGAAGAATTGGCTTACCATCTACCTGAAGTTGAACCAAAAGCTGAGGTGGTGAATCTTCACAGACAGTATTTCCAGTTCCCGGAGGAATTCCGCAGGACCACCAACCATTACCAAGCATCGCCCCCAGTGCGTGATTGCCTTGGCCCCTGTTTATATGTTTAGTCACGTCATGTGTGGAATACCAAATACGTTTAGCATAATCTGTCCAGCCTTGATCGAGCCTATGGTCGCCAACTTTGATGCCATCCAAAAAGATTTCGTGGTATCCGATGCCAGAAACGAATAAAGTGGCATGACTAAGCGCTTTAGGTGCCATAAATTCACTACGAAGCAAATTCTTGATATCTCCACCCGTAATCCAGTCTGCCTTCCACTCATCTCTTGACAAAAGTCCCGTGTGAAAACAGGAAGAACCTGTTGTTACCGATCCATCATCTAAAGTAACAATTACACGCCAAAAGTACCGCGAGTCGCTTACTAATATTAATCCATTACAGCGTTCAGCTACGAGCGGCACAAGAGTCGTTTCTGACGATTCTACAGTACCACAATCCCAAAGCTTACCATTTTGAAAAGTAGGTGAATTCGAAATTTGAATTTGAAATGATCTTTGAGATACACCTCGACGAAGAGGTTTTGAATGAGATGAGATTAAAAGATCAATTTGCCAAGAGAAACGAGGATTTGGGGTGTCAATTCCAAGAGGACAATCTAGATACTCAGTTGTGAGCGATGAAATTGTAAATTCAGTCCTTGGAGCTCCGGTCTCCTTTCCCGCAACAAAGGCGAAACGAAACAAAAGTATGAAATAAATAATCATGTTGATTCCGTGAAAGAACATCGTGATGGGGCACCACTGATCACGAATGGCGACAACCTGAATTTTCTAAAATCATAACGAAACTTCTGAATACTGTGCATTCTTTGTTTTAGTATGATTTTGAGATCCTAACTGACAAACAAATAATATTCTTGAGATGTCAGTCAAAGAAGACATGCATGTTCGCTTTGCTTGACAAGTTTTCTTTTTTTTCCGTCTCAGCGATTTACATCCAGTAATGATACGTCATTTCAACCCCCTGTACCTGGTACCTGTTAGACCTTTTTTACATCGTGCACTCGTATTGTTTGCTGATTTTCTCAAGGGCGTGATCATGGAGGGAGAAATAATTAAGGCCTCGTAGCTCGTACAT
>WKLE02000063.1:12300-24294 GCA_014885115.2 Asterionellopsis glacialis
CCTCTCCAGAGAGTATTCAGAAATAAAATGCCACGTCGATGACGAATTTCCAGTACTGTACATACGTTGAAACTATGTACCGTACAAGCATTACGAGCTACAGTATCTTGGTAATTGGTAGGTCCTACATCGATCTAACTGGGTCCTCCTGAAGAAATGAAGTTTCAACTACGGTGTAGTGCAGTGTAAAGAGTTAAGATACTGTGAACATACTGTACCTTTTACTAACTGTATTGAGTTGTTGAAAGTTTTATCAGGATCTTGCCCCACAAGTGATTCCAATCCGTGACCTTGTTGATCAAAGTTTCTACAAGGAAGTGCACTGTTCATAAAATAATCACCAAAGAAGGAACTTCAAAAGTGAGTTAGGAACAATAATGATGAAACAGGATAACGATGATGAAAAGTCTGGTAAAAGTAGGAGAGGTATATACCATGATGATGAAAACCATAAATCCTTAAATCCACCACTTCGACGAGATGTTAAAAATTTTCCAACAGATCTGACTGAGACAGATGATATCACCAATGACAATGAAGAAGAAGCTGACATTGAAGCAAGTTTTGTTGCTGGCGATTCTCTAGAATTAGTTGAACAGGCCGCAAGTGGAGGAGAAGCCATGCAATCAAGTCGAGGACAATCTGGAGAAGACACTAATTCTGTAGCAACTCCATTTGAAGGTGTCCTTGTTAAGAGTCGAGAAGAGAAAGTTCGAGAGGAATTGGCAAACAATGCAGTTGACGCAATTGACGTGCGACCCGATAAACCTGACGAAAGGAGTACTCGCAGAAATGTCAAGTTGTATCTTTACTGCTGCATTTTTTTGCTTTTAATAGGAGGAGGTATTGTGGCTGCCTTTTTGGGCACAAGAGATTCTTCTAACGGCCAAGAAGCTGAAGAGAACGGAAAGATCGGTGATGCTATTGTGTCAGAATTGCCTAGTATTCTACCATCGTCTGTACCAACGCTGAAACCTTCTTTGGCGCCAAGTTCACTTCCTTCTTTTTTACCTTCAACATCTTTCGCACCCAGCAGCGAGAGATTTGGCCAAGTTCTGTTTGCAATTGAATATTCTTTTGGGGAATCATATTTTGCTACATTCCCTCTGGAGGACAAGTTGTCACCACAATACAGAGCAGCAGAGTGGCTCGCAGACCAAGATATATTTGTTCAATATCCTTTGACTTTGACCTCCCAAATTATCGAATTCTCACAAAGGTATGCAGCAGTCGTCTTGTACTATGCAACCGGTGGTGAGGATAGTTGGATTAATAGTTGTAACTTTCTTTCTCCTGTTCATGTCTGCGAGTGGAATTGTCCTCCGGTACTAGGAGATGGCGAAGAGAATTTTGCTTTCGGCCAACCTGCAGGTATTTCTGCCTGTATAGACTCCGGGGTCGATGCTTTTGGTTTATACGCTACGATTCTTTCAATGCGTAAGTTTTGGACTGTTCTTATTTTCTACTGTATTAGCTCTCGCTAAAGCTTGTTTTATTGGATGAGAAGGATTTTCTAATATTTTTTTTGTTTTTCGATCGTGAAACAAATTTCAGCTGGAACTAATATGACAGGTACTATTCCTAGTGAAATTGCCTTCTTCTTTACCTTATATGCTCTAAGCTTGCCTTTAAATAATCTGTCGGGTCCATTGCCCATTGAATTGTACACTTTGCAATTTCTGCAACTTCTTTGGTTGCCTTTCAACCAAATCAGTGGAACGATCGCTCCCGATATAGGACAACTCACGGGTTTACAACAGTTTTGGATGACAAACAATTTGATAACTGGTACAATCCCCTCTGAACTTGGTCTCGTAACAAACTTAATTAACCTCAACTTGGCAAACAATTATTTGAATGGAACATTAGCAGAAGAAATTGGTAACTTGTCAAACTTGGGTCTTTTTTTCATTTCAGATAACGAGATGACTGGCAGTGTACCCGAGAGTTTTTATCAAATGAGAAATTTACGCAATCTCGACATGAACAATAATTCAGGTTTTACTTGGAACTTGGTGGATGATTTTGGTGATATTTATCCAACCATGGAAGGTATGAGTTTATCTGGTGTCAAGATGAATGGGACCATACCTGATTCGTTGTCAACCATGAGTAATCTGAACGTGTTGGACCTAACATATTGTGAACTCTACGGTACAATTCCAGCATCTATTGTTCAATTATCCAATATGAATGCCTTGAGTCTACATGTGAATTCTCTGACTGGGGAAATTCCTTCGGATTTTTGGAATGCTCCAAGTCTTCATACTTTGGATTTGTCCTACAACCAATTGGTCGGTACCCTTCCTTCCTCCTTGGGAAATTCATCCAATATGCTTATCTTTAATGTAGCAAGTAATTTATTGACTGGAACAATTCCAGAGTCGTATGCATCATGGAGTAACCTAGGTACGTCTCAAGAGGAAGCGTAATTTTGTCCTAGAGAGTATTTTCTATGGTTGTCAAACGATTATTCACATGTATCATGCCTGACAAGATGTGTTTTACAATCCTTTTTTTGTTTTCCTTGTATTTCAAATTCAGTTTTGTTTTCGGCAGCAAACAATTTCTTAACAGGAAGTCTGAATTTTCTCTGTGATGCTGTTCCTGGGGTCAACTCTGGTGCAGATTGTTTTGGAGAAATTGTGTGCGATTGTTGCCAGTTATGTTGTGACCCATTTGATGCTTGTGACCTTCCAACGCCGTAAAGTACGTACCTTTCTCTTCAAAATGAAAATAAACTTTCAAGATGTTTCATTCGAGTGAATAAAGAAAGGAGACCAAAATATTTGAAAGGAGAAAATTTTATACTAATATTTGTGACAAAGTATTAATTATTTGTTATACTATTCTAAAATATAGAACGAGATCCAAGTTTTTTTGTGTCTTGTCGAACAGTCATCTTTATCATTCTCGTTCGTCCCCCCGTTCGTGTCCGTCCTTTCTATTTTTTACATGGAGCCAACATGACTTTTTGTATTTCCCAAAACAAAGCAAATCCTCATTGAAACAAGATGATTTTCTTATAATTTTTTTTTATTTTCTTGCTACTGCTCTTGTTTGTTCAAGCGACAAGATCCATTTTTGTAAAGATTCTGCTGTTTCTTCATGTTGTTTTAATCTTAAAAGTTTCTGTTCATCACCTTGTAGAAATTTTTCCAACCTATAGGGTGATAACTCTAATTTTTCAACCAACTCTTGTTGTATATAATCTTCCATTTTCATGTCTTGTCTTGCACACTGTGTTGCAATCATTTGTCGTACATTTATGGCTAATTGTATGTGTTCCTTGGTCATTACTGACTTACTATGACCACCACCACCACTACCGAATGTACTTCGTCTCCTTCGTTTGGAGGATGATTGACCTTCTTCTAACTTTTCCATTTCACTTAAACGTTCTTCCAGTTTTCGTTTCCAACCTTGTGTTTCAACTTGATCCTTCTCCTCCTCCTCTTTTGTTCTTGTGCATGTCGTTTCTTTTTCTTCTTTTAAATGTTTCCCCCTTTTTTTTTCAACACCCTTGTATCGATGCAATATATCCATGGGTGCAAAGAATGGTTCACCATTTTTATCTTTTTGTTCTTGTATTTTTTGTTGTAATTTTTCCATATTTTGACGTATCGTTTTTCCTGTTCGTTTGGTTTGTGCCTTGACACCCGCACCAAAGGATAAGTTACCCTTGCTTGTTCGTAATATAAAACTTTGTATAGGTCTCATGTGGGCATTACGTACATTGATGAGTTGATTTGAGAATTTTTTATTCTTGTATTGTACACGTCGTATGGGATGATCCTTTTCTAAATATTCACCATTGTCCAATACCAAGACGGGTGATCGTTTTGCATTCACAGATAATATAGTGGCACGTCGTTGTCCTTGCTTGGATCCTGCCACAAACATAATGTTGGTATATTCAATGACATCTCCTACGCATAATTCTTCTTGCTTATGTCGTAAGGGTAACATGACTTGATCATCGTCGTCGTCACTCTCGGCGTGTTCGCTGCCTTGGGTAGCAGGTGTGGTTGTGGTATCTTTTTGTTGTGTTTGTAGTGCTTTTTCTTTTGGGATAGTATCCTTTTGAGTGTCATCTTTTGAAGAATCCTTCTCCTCTTCTTTTGGTAATGTTGTTCTTGTCTTTTTTTGGTTCTGTTTCGTATCTTCTCTTGTTTGAACATGGTCTAAAAGTCGTTGTAAAAATATTTCTTCAACTTTAATTTCCAACAGGCTAAATTTTTTAGCACTCTTCAATTTGTCTAAATACTCCTTCATAGTTTTGGGACACCATTGTTGTTGTTGTTGTACTTTTTCACCAACTTGTTGTTGTAGTGGTAATGACTTGTCGTCCTTTGTGTCATTATCATTCTTCATTTCGTCTTGTTTTTGTAAAGTATTCTTTGGAAAATTCTTTTGTTGTGGACCACTTTCATTGTACTTCCATACTTGACTGGTCAAGACTAATTGACGCAAATTGGGTTCGAGGGTACCCATATATTGAATCAAAACATATTTGGAGGTATCCCATGAAGTGGGTATATCTAATCCAATAGCTTCATCCTTGTTACAGAGTCGACATGGATACACATGACGTTTTTTCCTTCGTGTTTCGGAATGCCAATGCAATTCATCCAATGAGGGCATGTGAAGTGGAAAGGGAATGTTTTGTACTTTACGTTGTACAAGTTTCATGTCAAGTTGAGTTACTGGATCGTCTTGTTCAGTTTGTTGTGATTGTTCAGTTTGTGATTGTTTCTTGGATGATGATTCTTGTGATTGTTGTGATTGGAATGTTTCATTCTCCTTTTCGTAAAGACGAGTATCAGTATTCGTAGTAGTAGTAGTAGTATTCGTCGTCGATAAAACAGTCGTAGATTCTTGTGAAAATGGTTGATAATCCAACATTTTTTCAAAATCTTCATCTTCGGATGAATCGGATTGTGTTAATATAGCTGGTAAAAAGTCATTACGACTACTATTCGTACGTCTTTTCGAAGAAGTTGCCCTTATCATTCTTTTTGTGGATTTGAATATTTTTGGAAACAAACGAATAGCGTCTCTTTTTTTTTCTTTTTACTCTGTTAATCTGATGGAACGCAAACTGAAAAAACAAAAAAAACACAGCTTTCAAAAATTACACTTGTTTGTATTTTGACACTGCACAAAAGCAGTCCAATGTGTAACTGCTGCTGTTGATGCTTTTCAAGCAAAAGAAAATGAATTGTATATGTAATGAATGGAAGAATGCTGCAGCTATATAATCTACAGTAGTAGCGGTGAGAGGATTTTAGGTTTTTTGTCCTTGTCGTCGTTATTGATTTTTGCAGAGAATTTGTTGATGCGGTGAGTAAGTGAGTGATACATTGAAATAAGGTATAAGGTAATTGTTATTTTTCATCATTTTCATCTTTCTAAAAGAATAATATTTGATAGATATATGATAGTGGCGTTAAAAAAAGTTATATTATTTCAATTTATATTTTTTAGAGATACCCTATTATAGTATCGTTCACTACAGTACTCGTACACTGCACAAGCACAAAAGATTTTTTCCTACGCCAAGGAGGGAGTCAGATGAGGATCTACTCTTCTTGTTGTTCCACGGCGGTCGTCCGGGTCTGCTGAGAAAAGCAAGGGAACACTACTGTTAATACTTGTGGGTTTCTGGCGCGGCGCTCTCCTTGGGTCCTCTCTCTAAGAGAGGTCCTACAGTAGTACCATTACCTATGTTTATTGGTACCTGGTACAGATCATCTGATTGACTTTGTGTACCTGGGTACGTCGGCTTTCTATGGAACATTAAATTGGCGCGCCGAATGTTCAATATTCAGTAAGGTATAGGTATATACTTTTGAAAGTTCCTCCTACCGAAAAAAATTTCGCCACAGACTTGAGAGTTTCTGTGTTTTTCAAACCCCCCAAAAAACTTGTCAGTGCTTGTATTTACTAGAGTCCTACTGTGTCTGAACGACAAACCAGACGACAACCACGAGACCCCTACCTGTAAAGCATACATCCATTATTAAGTTACACACAAGAGAGAGCAAGAAGAAGATCCATCTCTGGGCGGTACAAGACATTTGACTTTTTGATACTATACGCAACACCCTTATTGAGAATCATATCCTTTTGTAATCAACACGAAAGGTTTGTTTCTCTTTGTCAACACAAATAACTCGTCCATCATGGATTTTGATGGAGAACGTATTTATTTTTCTCATCAATCGATTCAACAAACCAACAATACGAATGATGAGGATGGATTTGAATCTACCAATAATAACAGCAACAATAACAATGACACGGATGGTGTAGATTTAAATGCGGTACGACGTCATTTTCGTGAATTTTTACGTAATTATCGTCAAGGACAATTCACCTACAAATATCGTGATTTATTATTACGAATGCATCGTCGATGTCAAGGACAGTCCGATGGAATTCGAAAAATAGAAATTGATTTAGCTCATGTAGGAGAGTATGATTCAGCCCTGTTGGGATTATTATTGAGTCAACCTGATGATGTGTTGCCTGCCATGGAATTAGCAGCACTCGATGCGTTGCATACCTTATTGTATGATCAACAACAAGAACAACAGCAAAATAATCAATTAAATGAAACTCCAATGGCAAACAATAATGATACTATAGATGCCAATGGAGAAACGATACAAGCACAAACCAATACGAAAGATTTTCCAACCACATCCAATATTCAAATTTTACTCAAGGGTAATTTAGCCACTACACCCCTACGATCGATTAAATCGGAACACATGAATAAATTATTGAAATGTCCAGGGATTGTCATTTCAACAAGTCCCATCCGTTCCAGAGCGACACAGATTCAATTACGTTGTTCACGATGTTTACATTCTCAACGTCTAATGGCCGAGGGGGGTCCCTTCGGGTCCATGGCTATACCCCGTCGGTGTGCTGGTCCAGATCCAGCCTCGTGTGGTCCAGCTCCGTACGGAGTCGTCACAGATGAATGTCACTTTGTAGACCGTCAAACCTTAAAATTACAAGAAGCACCTGAAAAGGTACCGACAGGAGAAATGCCACGATCGGTATTGATGGCAGTTGAACGGGGATTAGTCGATCGTGCACCACCTGGAACACGTGTCAATGTCTTGTGTATCCCCACCTTGCACAGTGCCGGTGGTGGTGGTGGCAATGGTGCTGATTCAGTACGGTCTGTCTATTTACGTATTGTTGGAATGTCACGTGAAAATGCACCTGGTGAATCAGCAACCTTTACAGAACGGGAAGAGGAAGCCTTTCGATTATTGGCACGACGATCCGATGTGTATCAAATTTTATCTCGATCGATTGCACCTTCGATTTCCGGATCGTATACTGTGGATATTAAAAAGGCCATTGTAGTCATGCTCATGGGTGGGTGTCGTAAAAAACTACCGGATGGATTACGATTACGGGGTGATATTAATGTATTGTTGTTAGGTGATCCCAGTACAGCCAAATCACAATTTTTAAAATTTGCCTCTCGCGTGGCACCTGTTGGAATCTATACATCTGGAAAAGGCTCCTCCGCTGCAGGATTAACCGCCTCGGTTGTCAAAGATTCACGTGGTGAATTCTTCTTAGAAGGTGGAGCCATGGTATTGGCCGATGGTGGTATTGTTGCCATTGATGAGTTTGATAAGATGCGTCCTGCCGATCGTGTTGCCATTCATGAAGCCATGGAACAACAAACCATTAGTATTGCCAAGGCAGGTATTACCACCGTATTGAATACCCGATCCAGTGTCTTGGCGGCTGCCAATCCTGTCTTTGGACGGTACGATGATTTAAAGTCAGCAGCGGAAAATATTAATTTAATGACGACCATTCTTTCACGATTTGATTTAATCTTTTTGGTACGTGATATACGAGAAGATGAACGAGATCGTGATATATGTCGTCACGTTATGGGAATTCATACATCTTCCAGTATTGAATCACATGGATCCGGTGGGGCTGGAGGTGTTGGAGGTGGTTTATCGAGAAATGGTGGATCAGCATATGGAAGTACGGATGGAGATGGAAATGATGAAAGTGGTGCAGGTACTTTTACTACATCATCTTCTACCAATGCTAATTCAGCCGAAGCGATTGTGGATAACATCATGAGAATTGCTACATCAGGTGTAGGTGAATTAGAAGTACCAGCCATGAAGAAATATTTACAATATGCCAAGGCCAAATGTACACCACGTTTGTCAGATGAAGCGGGGGATGTCTTGGCAAGTTCCTATGTCAAAATTCGTGATGATGTACGGAAACGTACCGGTGGTGGTAGGGGTGGTGATGAGGATGGGAGTACCGTTATTCCCATTACGGTACGTCAATTAGAAGCATTGGTACGCATTAGTGAAAGTTTAGCCAAAATGAGATTAGATTCCGAAGTTCGTGCCGAAGATATTGCCGAAGCCTTGCGGTTGTTTCGAGTATCCACCATGGCAGCAAGTGCAGCAGATCAACAAGCGACAGCCACCAAGGTTATTCCCATGGGAGGAGGAGCTGCAAGTACGGGTGGAACATCGATCTTATCCGGTGGTGGTACTCATGAAGAAATGCAACGTACTGAATCCTTTTTGCGATCAAGATTAGCTATTGGTGCATTAGTGAATAAACATCGATTAGTGGAAGAAGCTGCTTCTCAAGGGTACAATGCGTTAGTAGTTGGAAGAGCCATTGCTATCATGGCAACCAGAGGTGAAGTACAAGAACGTAATCATAGTCGTTTATTGAAACGTATCAAATAAATGTGTGTCACATGAATGAGGTTGTGAGTTTGGTGGTATCCAAACACAAACATACGAAAGTAAGATGACTTTGATATATTAAGTTTTTAAATTAAAAGACCAAGGGGAGTTATGAAAGTCATAGCTGACATATAATACGCCATGTTGCTATGCTATTGTTTAATTTTTGGCACCCACTTAGTTGTTTTTCCCTCAAGTACACAGAGATCCTTTCTTTCCCGTCTACTTGTTCATGTAACCTGTATGTTGAATGGAATGAGAACAGATCACTATATCGTGCAAGAATGATACACAAACCAAAGGTACATCGAAGACAAAAAGAGAGAAAATTGCCATTCACATCATGATATGGTCAATATTAAAGCTTTAGAATTAGCATTTTCTCGGGTACATTAGTATCCGACGCTGTTGGTGTTATGTGCTATGTCTGGCCATTTTCATTATCCTTGTCATTACGACCCAACCAATCGGCTCTAGCCTCGTTTCGCAATAAGTCATCACGTAATTTACTTCGTTTGGCTTCTTCTACTACCCAACGTTCTGCATCTGCCAATCCTTCTTCATACAAGTGATGGACTTCTTTTTTTGTTAATGGTTGTGTTGCGCAACGAAGTAATTCTTGCACTTGTCCAACAGGATCATCTTCGTAAAACAACGGACTTATACGATCATGTTCCGATGATGCTGTCATTAAAACTGAATCATGAGGAAATACAGAAATTGTAATAGTCCGTTCGATGATTGCATCCTTTGTTTGAGCTAAATTTCTTGCCAATTGGTCTTCTACCTTATCTTCCATGGCTAATACATTTTCAGTAAAGGATGGTTCTCGTCGTTTAGTTGAACCGCCGTCATTTTTATTTATCTGTTCAAAATCAGGACATCCAAATCGACCAAATGGGACAGTAAAGTACCCATCCATTGCAATTCTTGGTAAGAAATTAGCTAACAATCCTCTAATGTCCGTGTCATTGTCATTCGTATTTGTTTTCTTCTTCTTGGCTAGTCGCCATGGCCAATTGGTAGAAAAGAAGGGGAACATACTTGAATTTAAAATAGCATCTGTCAAATCTTCACGTGTTTCAAAGTGCGATTGGAGTATGGGGCCTGTATTGGGGAATAATTCATAATATGCCAATGCTGTCAATCCTGGTCGAGCATTCACAACCAGATGAGCATCTTCATCTAAAATAGCTTCTAATTCTGCTTCTAACAATGGAAGTAATCGTCCTCGTGCTCCACCTTGACGGAAGCACTCATCACAGATTCGAATAGTGGTATCTAAACATTTTTCAGGCTTTACTTGTGCTGCATGAGATGCCACAGCTATAGCTCCCGCAGAGCTTCCAGCAATGGGTGTTTGAGGTGTTAACCTTTGATGGTATTCAAGATTCGACAATACACCAATATGGTACGGATACAAAAGTCCACCTGGAGAAAGAGAAAATCCAGTTGTTGCGGCGACAGCTGCTGCTGCTCCAACAGGAGGAGTAATAATCATAGCCGTATCGGCTTGTATTTCTAACTATAGTTTGCTGTGTGTTGCGTTATTCTTGACGTTCGACGTCCAAAGTAACACAAGAAAAAAGAAAAGAAAAAGAGAACTCACAAAAAATTGTGACAATTTTCTGACATGTCACCAGGGATGAAGGCAATCGTGGAAAACTAACTGGCGGACAGACTGTAACACTGACCGGCACTTTCTAACTCATAACTCTTTGATCTTCTCTTACATCTTCAGAGATGGGGCCCGGATGGAGACAATGACGCAGTCATTACGATATTTATGAAGGTCCCAATCATTACACAGGAGAGCTCCTCTTCTCTTTGGAATAAGAAAAGCACTAAGAACTTAAGGCTCTTATGGATGGAGGAATTCGATGATAAAAGGATGTGCACATGATCTCAAGATCGTACACTTTCTAGGCTTAAGTGGGGCTTCAAAATGTTTTGAAGGGCGTTTGAAAGATGAAATTGAGAATTCTTTTTATTTAGTTGCTAATATTATATATGAATTCATTTACATTCTTTAGTACACAGTTTCTATTCTACTTTTTTTGTTAGGACAAGTACAGTACATCGAAGGGAAGCAATAAAATATATTATGCCAAATATACCCAGTCAAATGAGTGATGGTCAAACCGTAATCACTTCTTCACGACGTGATGCACCTTTTCGAATAAGCATGCAGTTTCTATTCTACTTTTTTTGTCAGGACAAGTACAATACCTTGAAGGGAAGCAATAAAATATATTATGCCAAATATCCCCAGCCAAATGAGTGATGGCCAGACCATAATCATTTCTCCACGACGTGATGCACCTTTTCGAATAAGTATGAGACCAACAAGGAGACTTGTAAATATTATGACTGGTCCAATATCTTGAAATAAATTTATTGAATTGAGCAGTATTTCTTCTTCCTTTGATTGAGGCATAGTTGTTTGGTTTTCATCAAACCATGTTGCACAAATTGCAAAGAAAGTTGTACTTGTCCCCAACAGCAACATAACTAGAGCCTCAATACATATTCTAGCCCAAAAGTTCCTATCATTCGTGGCTGATCGTCGTCGCCTTGAAGTTACAACAAGAGGCAACTCTAATGCCCCATTATCAAAAACGTAGTCATGCATCTCAACGGCTCTCATGGATACGTCGTTCATGCTAGTAGTCATATAAATTCTTGATGAAGATGATGACAGTTGCTTCTCTGTATATCTCTCTGTCTCGGGATGGTAAACAGTCTAATTGATGTTCGTTGCTCAAATATGGTGGTTTGATCGTGTGTGGCACTGACAATAATGTGTCGTACGTCGTGGTACCGGTACTTTTATTAATAATCTTTTTCTTCGTCGAGCATCTGAAAGCGTTCGCTTTGTGAGCTTCCCTTGTCAAGAGTTGAGAGTCGAGTCGTGGGTCGTACAGAACTTAGAAGCGAGTATTGGGGAGTGTAGAGTAATAGAGATTCTACATTATTTCATAATATAAAACACTCCTAAACATATTTTGCACTAGCTCCTACTTTCGCCTGCGCCTAGAGAGAGGACACACAGCACATGATCGCGTTGGAGGGAGCAGGCAGGGGAACAGGGGTACCCTGTGGTAAAAGCAGGAGGCATCCAACATGGCACAAGAGAGAGCGATAGATGAAAAGTACAACAGATAGATGGATATCTTGTGTATCCTGTCGTGATCCATTCTTCTATCTGTTCGTTCTCCTAATTTAA
>WKLE02000066.1:27037-50522 GCA_014885115.2 Asterionellopsis glacialis
CGAACAGCAGGAAATAACAGGGAGAAAAATAGTTTATTCCGTTTATATCAGAGTTAAGTTCTCTAGCTAGATGAGGAGGACAAGGGTACTGATAGCTGTTGTCAACATCTTTTAGTTTTGTGGGCGTATTTATTTTTACATCTCTCTCTAGAGTTACTCTCTCTAGACGTACTGTTTGAATGCACTAAGATTAGAATTACTAATAACCGGTGCTGGAATAAAGCTAGCCACCAGTCCAGCTAGCGCACTAGAGATCGGGTGAAACACGTCAGTGACCAGAACACCTTTGCATTCGAAAAAACACCCCTTTACATACGACGAACAAAATATACGGTAATGACAAAAGTACATTACATCGTAGTGATTCTGTACAGATTCTCACCCGAAAATCTTTACGAATGTGTTCAATGTTCTCTTCTTTCATTTTTCTTATATTTGACTACCCGTAAAAAAACACACTTGATTTTGAATTTTCTCATCAGAGAAAACCCGCTCCAAGAAAGTTTTAGTGCCGGTACTTTGAGTACTTTGGTATAACTCTCATTTGCTTTCTTTCCCTCTCTCATCATGAGGTTCTTTGGCTCTGTAATAGCCTTCATTGCTACAACAGTAGTCACGGTATCGGCGTTTCAGGCTCAGGTCCGTTTGCCTTTGCAAACATCACAACGTGGTGCTAGTAGATTACACTCTACTGTTGGGTACGCTGTGAATATTGCCGAAAATGCTCCTCGAGACATTCAAACCATGGAGGAATGGGCAGGTGCTTGTGGTGTACAGAAAGCAGATGGATTCCAACTTACCAGTGATGATGAATATGGCTTGGACGTGTATGCCATGACGACTCAAGATTTGCCTGCGGGTAGTCCCGTTCTGTTCGTTCCAGAGGCCATGATCCTATCGAGCAATAAGGCAGTACAAGAATTACGCAGTGAAGAGATGGAACCTGCCGAAAAGGTAATTAGCAGTGTCAACGCGGAGAAGGAACTACGACAATATTATCTTATGCTCAAGATTCTTGTAGAATATGAAAAGGGAGAGGAAAGGTAAATAAATTCAAAAACACAATGTTGGACCCTTCGGAATATGTATAATATGTTCAAAAAATTCTATATTTTCCAAAGGGTCTTTTTCTTGTGAGGTTTGCATTTTTTTGCGTGTGTGTAGATAGATATGTATCAGCAAACTCACAATTTACGTTGATATATTGACAACTTCACTGTTTTGCTCTCTGTCTCTCTCTCTCTTTGTCATTCCGTCTAGTCCATGGTACCCTTGGCTCAATTCATTACCACGATATTATTCCAATGCAGCATCCATGACTCCGTTCTGTTACCAATGTTTACCATCTCTTATGCGTAAATTAGCCATGGAAGAACGTGCCAATTTGAATCATTTGTCTGTGAGGAAGGTACCATTTTTAAGCATTGAAACAAGAGGTAATGAAGATTTGTGGACATGGGCATATCAAATTGTATATACACGTAGTTTTGAAACTGATGATGGGGACTTGCGTATCGTTCCCATGGGTGATTATTTCAATCACGGATCTGCCTATACTGAAATTAACTATGGGTACGACGAGGAAGGGAATTACATTGCTCAAACTACCTATGATGTACCGGCGGGATCACCCTTACGAATGTCCTATGCTGATGCTACCAACCCTAGTTTCCTCTTTGCACGGTATGGTTTTGTAGATGAAACTAGTCCAGCCACCTTTTGTAAGATATTCCCACCTCACATTAACAAGGATATGGAGGATTTGGGTTATGCACAGAATCGTATGTTGTTTTACAAGGATACAGGTGAGGTATCTCAGGAAGTTTGGGATATTCTCTTGTACCAATACTTGAGTTCCACCAAGGTGGGTGATCGACGAGCATTAATGAAGGCACATTTAGAAGATGATTGGGAGACCAAACAGTCACTTCATCAAGAATACTATCCACAAACATCACAACTTTTATTGGATCATATAGATACATTTATTGATCAACTTGATCGATTAACAGCCAAAACCGAAGGTAAAGATGTGAATGAACATCCACGATTGCCATTAATTTTACGTCACAATGAATTTGTCAAGAATACATTCTTGACGGTAAAAAATAATTTCTTTTAGTAGTGTTTTTCAAAGTTATATATACCACTGAAAAAATTATTTAAAAAAAAGAGTGCGTCTTGTATATATTTCCAAAACATCTGCTTCTACTATACTACTACTCCCTTGACATACCAACTCAAGCACCAATAAGAAGTGTTACCACCATTCATGTCAGGACTTGGTACCATATGCATCATAGGAGTTGCCTTGCATCAATGCAAGAGAGTCACACCACTCAGATTATGATATGGTAATGAACTACCCAGTACGATGTGCGACCAACAAACTTTTAATAAATGGTTTGTAAGAGTCCCCTTTTTTGTTCCAAAAGAGACTTTTTTTGGTTTGTTGGAAGCATGGGTCATGTGTGCTATTTTTCTGTGACACCCACATGTATGTGAATCCATCTCTGCTCTAGAGTACAACAACATACATACAAGCATACTTGGGAATCCATACATTGATACTTTCTGTACTGTATTGCAAGAAACTAACTAGTCTGCATCTACTGCCAGACCACTTGACTACACCCACCCACAAGTCTAGACTCACAGGAAAAACAACAAAAAGAAGGGAGAAGGAGAAAATGAGCTTGTTTGTTTTGTATTACAAGAGTTAACACGTTTTTTCTCCTACAGACAGGACTAAATTTGTTTCACATTAGACTGGATGAAATTTTGGTAAATTAGGTGATGAAGAGGACGAGGGTGACGATGCAGAAGGTGTTGCTACTGCTGCTGCTCTTGTTGTAGATGAGGAGGATTGATGTTGATGATGATGTTCTGTCGTTGTAGCTAATAACAAGGCATCAAATCGACTACCACTACCACGACGATTGCTCGTCCTGGAATGGTGCGGCTCATGTGCATGATGTTTTCCTTTGTGATGACCTCCACGACTACTACTACTGGTAGTCATGGGAGGACTCGAACCAGATGGAGGAGGTTGAAAATCAACATGTTGTTGTTTTGGTTGTGCAGATGTTTGACTACCATCATTACCTTTACGACTCCTACTAGTGTGGCGGTATTGTTGTTCTGAATGATAAGGATCATTATGGTTATAATAGTGTTCATTTTTGGGAGGTAGAGGTGGTGGATGATGTTGGTGTTGGTGTTGATGGTGTTGACGATGGGAAGAATAATAGGAATTATACGAATGATCATGAGAAGGATACTGGTGTGATGATGATGATGATTGTGGTGATGGTGGAGCTGGCGGTAGTTGTGAATGGTGTTGTTGTTGGTTTGTACCATGTCGAATCACAACATGATTAGTAGTATTGTCATTGCTATTTGGTGGATAATCAGGTGTAGATGGCATAGATTCATTACATGTTAATGATTCATGTTCGACACCAGCTCTACCACCACTACCACCAGTAGCAGTAGAGTATTGTGATGGTGGTGGTGGCGCAGGGTATGGATGAGGTTGACTTTGATGGTGATAGGGGTATTGGTGGTGGTGGTAATGACTGTCATGTTGGTGATCGTGATCATGATCATGTCCCTCGTACTGCTGCTGCGTTTGTGCATGGGGCTGATAGTGCTGCCCATGATGCTGTTGTTGGTGTTGTGATTGCTGTTGTGTCATTCGTTCAGGGCTAGTATGAGTCTTACTACTCTTGATGGGACTTGTAGCTATTATTGTTGAAGCAGGAGTGGGTGATGTTGTCGTGTTTATAGTCTGGTGTTGTGATTGCTGTTGCTGCTGCTGCTGCTGGCCTGTCACTCCTTCTTGAGGAGAAGATGGGATATAACTTTTTGGAAGTTGTTGTATAGTAGTATTGTGATTATTATGGATAGTAGTAGTAGCATTGGTATTCGATTCATCATCGTCATATTCTGTTGGTGGTGGTGGTGGTGGTATAGGTGGCATTGCATAAAAGTTTGGATTATCATCTGGATTCGAGGCTTTCCGTACATTGGTTCCCTTGACACGGGTTCGTACAATTTGGGATGCATGTTTGGCATGACCCCGTAAAAAATGTACATGATAATACGACCCTTTATCAATCCCCACAGTAATCCGTTGAAAGCCATACAAATTAATTTGCCGTTGAAAACTAGACCATTTCGATTGACGAAACATTTTGGGCATGATACTCTTCATAAATTCTTCATGTTTGTGTATACGAAAGGCACGTCCATGAGGTTGCCAGGAGGCAATGTCAGCAAAGCCCTGACGGTCCGCCACGGTTAACATTTCATGCAACAACATGGGGAAGGTTTTACGTCCACTAGTGTTCGTTGTAGTAGCAACGCCACTAGCACTAGAACTACTATTGTGAGAACTATTCATTTTGGTAAGACTGCCACTACCAGCTGTGATAGAAGGACTGTTTTGTGGTTCATGATGAGATTGTTCTGGTGCCATTGCTGCCGTTGCTGTTGCTACTGTTGTTGCATTGTGAGACGAAGAAGGTGCTTGTTGAGTTGTGGAACTATCACCGCTTTCTCCAGGTGATGGCGGTGGATGGTAAGTCGATGCCGTCGCTGTCATCATCATGACACTCGGAGGAGAGGTTCCTCCTATTGTCGTTGAAGATGACGAAGATCCTCCTGTTCTTGTTGTCAATAGTGGATTAGTATTAGTACTTGTTCTTGATATTGTGCTTGTACTCGTCCTACTATTATTGTCCTCTGGTAATCGTTCTACCAATAAATTAGTATTATGATCATGTTGTTCTACGGTGTTGCTTGAGTTCGCTTTCGCCTGCTCTTTTTTTGGCATTCCCATTACGGGTAATGGTAACGAAGAAGTAGTACGAGGATTCTGTAGGGAGGACGATTGCAAGGAATAAGATTGTGAGATGGAAGATGATTCTTCTTCTACTAGGTCTAGTCCTACTGACTCTTGTTGGTCGTGTTGAGGTAATCGCCGTTGTGGCGATGGTAGATGAGTAGGATGATGTGAATGATGATGATGATGATCCGAATAAAACGTTCTTTGGTTGGGTGTCATTCTTTTTTAATTTAGTCTCTCTCTTTCTTTTCTATTGTTCTGCACCACCGCCTTTTTGTCGACTCGCTTCAACGGCACTGTGTTCATTGCACTCGATGGAGTCTCTCTCTCTCTCTCTCTCTCTCTTCTGCGATACATACACAGTCCAGTAAAAACTTTCTAAAAACGAACCTTTCGAGAGGGAGAATTGGAATCCTAGTTCGTACGAGTAGGACATACGACAGCTATATTATTCTTTTCTAGAGTGGACTGTTTTTTTACCATGATGCCAAAAAAATGAATTTATATCATACGTAATGTTGTTAATCGAAAAGCAACTGTACTCGGAGTAGACAAAGAACATCCCATCCGTGTCTATTAAACACCAATCGGTTGTATCTCTGTATCACTCTGCACCGCACTACTAAATAGGTCCTACATAGGATCCTTGTCTGAGCTAATCCGATCAATTATTATATACTTACGTGATATACAATAAATTAATTATAGACGGAAGAAACGGTATCCAATTTTGACAATTAATTATTTATATTATTGACCAAAACTATCTTCAAAATACGAGGGGTGAAGATTTGAAATCGTACAATAGACCAACCGCTATTTGAATAATATATACTATGTGTCAACGGTTTCCGTTCTTTCGACTGTTTCAAGAAAGCGAACAACAATTTAAAATCTTGAAAAAGTTCGCTTTCGAGTCTACCAGCAGCAGTACAATAATTTACTAGGTACTTTTTTTGGAAAGAGCTGTCCTACCGGTACTACTTAAATTACGATACATTATTATTATATTATTTGTGTTACCGACACCCCGTGTTCTCTACGCAGCCCCCCACCAAAAGTTCGCTTTCCATATATATTATATAAATAATATTATATTATTATTATTATTCCCGCAGTTGTTGACAGTCGAGAGGATCAGAACCTATACGTATGTACTTGGTACGGTAGTTTCTATCTGTGGGATGTACAGGTACTGTAAAATGAATACCATCACGTGTACCTGTAGTTACAACAGTACTTCCATGCGTACCTGGGAGTCCGAGCAACCCTTTCTTGCTTGACGGTCCTCCTATGTATTTTGGAAATTAGGCTGCCGGCGCGCCAAACTCGCACCAGGTTGTCACCAGAATCACCCAAATGTTCTTTCGATCTGTTTTCCTGTAGCTATGTACTGAGTTTCTACGTAAATTCTTCTTTATATTTTTACTAGTTCCCATCAGAGCACTCTGACATCGCATCGCTGTCGTCAACAATGTTGTCATTGTCAGCGGTACCATCCCTGTCGACAGTAATGTTGATCACACGTGTGTTTCGACGTTTTTTATATTTGCATATATCAGGTAAGTGACCTTGCGAATTTTGTCTTGTTCTGCAGTTTGTACACCCACAAGGTAAGTCAGAGATTCGTGCTGGAAATATTTGTCCTTTTTTCGTTGTGGGAATTTCACAGTTCACTGATGCAAACTCATGTAACTTTGTTGTTCCTGAAACTGCTTCCTTTTTTACTGTATCTAACACCTTCTCTCTGTTGCAACAGAGAATCAATCCGGGAAACCTTGTTTCTAACAATTTCTTTTCTCCTTCCTTCTCAACCACATAATAAATAAATCTCCCGTCCAACCCGTAAGTTCCTTTTCCCTTCAGGTGTTTGTCTTCCATTTCTTTGTACAATTTCCATGGTACTAATTTTGTTTGATCCCCTAACATTTTCTTGCAATTGATAAATGCAAGAAGTGCATTAGGGCATCTTATTCCATTTTCTTCGCATTTGCTTTTTTATAGTTCTCTTCTTGGATCCTTTCCAAAAGCATCGTGCGGGCCCTTAAAATTGTCAACTACAGCCAGGCAGTTGATTAACTCAATTTCATGGTGTCTCTCTTGTACTGAACCCACCATAACAAAGTTTTGTCTGCATCTGTACTGTGTTGGAGCATTATCAGTCCAAATGATCATTCTCTCTTGAGTTCTATTCCCAGTACTTTGCGATAATACTTTTTGTTAATGTTTTATAATCTTGATCAGGCAAGTATTGTGCATGGCATGATCTGCTTTTTTTTCCTTTTTGTCAGGGTTTCTGCAAAAAACTCATGCACCTCACAATCATTTATCTTTATTTCGTCAATAATTGTTTCCCCCTCTTCATTCATTCCTTTCACTTTTGCCACACTTCTGTTCATGATGCAAACAAAGTTGTCAAGGACAGCATGAGCATCAATGCTTGAGTTTTTTAGTTCCATTGCACGTTGATCAAAAGTTGCTGAGAAGTCACCAAGGATGAGTAATTCATTTTTTTTTTTTTTAAAACTTGTCCACATCTAACTTTTGTTGCTGTGTCTCATCCAAATAATTTCTGAATAATGGGGAACACATTTTTTTAGTACAGCAGTTTTAAAGTTATGAAGTATGTCAGTTACTGTGGACACATTTGAGGTAAGTTCCCTTTGTTTGTTCCTCTTTTCTCCCTGCCGCTCAGCATCTTCCCACTCAAATACTTCTATCTCCTCTTCATTGTCTACAAATAAAGGATGATTGAAGAGTTGGAGTTTCTTTTTGAAACCGCAGTCGGGGCAAGGATCATCATCATTGACATTTCCATGGGAGCAGCGGTACAGAATTAGTTTTGGATTATTTTCTTGTGTGGTTGTTATTAGATCAGGTTTGTCAGATACACAACAACAAACTGCCATGCAGAGGTCACCGGCTCTTCTCTTTTTGAGAACATGAATGGTGTTCTCATAATCCAATCCACCACCAGTTGTTGGTTTAAAGTTTTCTAGTTGTTCCTTTACCTGTGGCCTTCTCAAATACAACAAAAAGGTAGCCATATAATTTTGGACTGCACTTGTTTTTTTGTCAACACAGGAGTGTGGTTTAGGATTTGTCACTGAGGGACAGAGGTTTGTACGGAAGATAGTAAAACCTATTGTCCTCCCAGGATTTTCCCGTTGAAAGTTTGAATAAAAATCTAAAGACAAAAACATGGAATATATTGATTAGCCTTGCCAACAACCAACCAAGTCCATCTCTCTACCTTTTCAGATGTGTTTGTATAAGGATTAATGGTAACCTTTTCCTTGGTAGAATTGGTATCAAGATGTAAGTATTCATCAGATCTACAAAAATCAATGATGAATGGCCTTGCACAATCTCAAATAAAATTCTTCATTCGTTTCCTTTCATATTCTGCCAAAGTAGTGTTTCCAACAATCAACTCTTTCGATTTTTTTTTTTGAATTGATAATTGTTTGAGTACTAGTTGTCAACCTTCTAGCAACTGAACCACTGGACAATTCATTAGCTGTTGCGTCTGTGAACGTAACAGCAGCTAAGATAGAAGTTACACCAGTCTGTACATATTTTTTTTGGGGCCCAGTGGAATTGTGATGTTGAATGCAATTTTATATGTTGTCAACAATTTGTTTATTTATATCCTTCTTTTCTACAAATAATGTATTCTCCCGACAATCATCAAATATTTTGTCACTGATTATTTGTTGGAGGACGGCTGCAGCCCGTCCTACGTTTCAACAACTAATTATATTTAGATGACATAATAAATCTTTGGCATTGTTAGAGTAGGTTTTTTTGGAAAACTTATCATCTGGATCCCCTTTCTTCCACCAGACACTGTATTCCTCATCTTTCTTCTCTGCAGAAAGCTGTACCTTCCTTGGATGCAAAGTACCTAAAGCAGAAGAAATTACTGTTGTTCTTTTCTTTTTTTTGTATGAGGCAGCATCATTTATGGGAGGGGTTACGGATACGCTCGTAACTGCTTCTTTTGTATCATACTCAAATGTATGATTAGTTTGTTCATAGGACAGCCTGATTTCTCCTAATATGTTGGATACCATCTTTTTACAGATTGGATTTTCCATATCTACATCCTTTTCTTCCGGCATATTTCTGTCCAGAAAACATAACAACTTACTCAGAAGAGGAGTACATTTCTTGTGAGTATCTATTCTATCTATATTACCTTCATCTGTAGGTAATATTTGAGATAGTGGAGGAGCAGCAATTGCCGGGGGAGTGAATACATTTTCTTCTTCCTCCTCTTCCTCATGTGTGAGAACAGAAAGAGAAGAAATACTTTCTGGACCAAGAGCAGAAATTATTGAATTTGTTTTTTGAAACAATTCGTTTTTCACTTCCACTCTGCTTTCCTCATTGCATGATCACCAGGGTTGTTCACAAATAGAATCACAACCCTTGCCTCTTTTTTTTAGGCTTCTCTATGATTTTTTCATAAAATCGTGAACAGTTGTTGCATCTCATGGACTTGTTTAAACGATAATTTAATCAAGTTACTGCTTTTGAATTTTGATGCATGAAGGGTATATTTGCCGCTTTCATTACATCTTCAACTATATCAGTATGAACAACATCATTGTTGTTCATTCTCCTGTGCTTCTATCAATGTTTGTTGATTGTTATTTTGGATTCCAATGCTGCACTTTATCTTTTTGCATTATAATTGCTCACGTTACAACATTCATCACAACACATCAGTAATAAGGAATCTAAGTAGGAGACATGTTCAGTGATGCTTGTGAAACAAACATCATCACGTCATCACTGAGAACATACATTGTTACTCCTAATTTTTTTCTGACATCACACCTAAAAAATTATGTGTCAAGCTTTCTGATGTACTTTGGTTTTCCGTTTGCAAGTCGTTATTTTTTACAAAAAGGATGGGTAACCACATATTTTCTGGGAAGGAGGGTTGATTGTCGAGTATTTTTTTTTTTTTTTCCAAATGGCAAAGATTGAGCCTGAACCTTACGGTCTCCCTTCAGCTGAGACTGGAAGATTTACTCACCTTGTTCCAGATTTTAACTTCAAGGGAGACAATGATGTAACAATTATGAAGATGAGCAGGGAGGAGATATGTAAACAGATCAAAACAAACAATTTGGCTGTCAAACGTATGAGTGAGTATACAGCCAAGCTATACTCGCAGGACCTTGGGCTTCAGTCTGAAGAGTGGAGGAAGAAATTTCTGAATGCAGAGATAGAATTAAAAAACATAAGAATGGACTACAGTAGCATGATGGCACTTTGGAGCTGTTACAGTGGTACCATGACCCGCTTGAAGAGAGATCTTCAACAGCCAGTGGTCAGTTTTGACAAACAATCTACACCAATCATTGGTGATGGTGTGATTATCAGAGAACAGGGTCACATTTATAACTTGCCAGACTTTGTTGAAGTTAACGAAGTAATTGACAATTTCAAGAAAAGAAGGACCAAGAAAAATGAAAGGGACATGAGGAACAGGATGATGGTGAACTGGAGACATCAGACAATGAATCACAACCCCTGCTTGATACTGATGGTGATGACTCTCCCAAGAATGACAAATCAGAACAAAAAGTATCAGCATCGTTGCTACTTGCAAGAAAGGACTTGAGGACCTTGTTAGAAGCTGAGATGGAAAAGCAGAGGCAGGAACAAAAACAGACTGATGAAAAGGACAATGACTCAACTACCATAGGAGAGGAAGACTCTAAACAGGACAACAACTTGGAACCACTACAAAAGAATGATCGTTTGCAACAAGATGCATCACCAATGCCAGCAACAGCAGACTTCCAAAAGATCCTTGAGAGTAGTCAGTTGGAAAAAAAATGAAAAAAGGTGTGGCTGTGCGGAAAAGAACAAAACATCAATGTTCTGACACCTATGACATGGAAAAAGTACACTAATTTGATAGTAAAAATTTAAAAAATTTCAGTTTATAAACTTTTTTGGGTGTTTCGTAACCGAATATCTGTTTTTGGTAGATCGGGTCCCAAGACGTAAATCAACATTGCAGACGTTTGTTTTCAGGGGAGATTTGGTTTTGGGTTGGGGTAGTGTTAGGATGGACCAAGAATCGAATCTCCCCTGAAAACAAAAAACTGGATTGTGGTTTTAAAAAGGCACAAAGTTTGAGAGGGAGGGTACTGAAAATTGATATATGACATCATAACGAGCAAGCTGTCTAATTTCTAAAAATTGTCAAGAAAAGGTTGCTTGGACTCCTGGTACTTACTTAGTACTAGTATTGACTAACAAAATTTTAGACTAGTCTATAAAGCATACCTGGTATGCCACTATTGTTATCTCCTCATCATTTATATATGCTATGCTATTCATTACTACTCCTCATTCATCATTTTTTGCTTGTTCTTTTATCCTTGGGATGTTTCTTGTGCAATTATTTGGTTCTTTTAGATGTTTAGTCATTTTTTTGGGGGGGGGTCTTCTTTTTGTTTTGGTACTACTACTAGTTTCTCACAGTAGTATATAGGAGTATTTTTACTATCTTGTTGTTTTTACAAATTTTGAATGATGCAATTTTGTTTCTTTTGTGCAAATACAAGTACATGGGGGGATAGTTTTCTTCCTTTTAGTGCAGGGGGGGGGGGGGGGNGGGGGGGGTATACATGAGGGGATGGTTTTCCTCCTTTTGGTGCAAGGGAGGGAAAGGACAGGTTTAATAGTCCTAGTAATGTTTTTTTTTTTAAGCCATGGTCCTAATCCTTCAAGAAGACAAGAGTCCTCCACGCCTTACTAGTACTACCCTATCCATTCCCACATAGAAATTCTTCTTGCAGCTCATCATGATTTCCTACAAAATCATAATATCAGAAGTGGTCCCTACAATACTGACAGTTCCTGTCCCCCCAAAAAAAGTCAATTTTGTTCTTCTACTCCTCTTGTAAACTTATCAGTGGAGTAGGTGAGTTGCAAGACTCATGCAATGATGCCAATCAACTGTAGTACAGACGTACTGTGCCGCAATAACATCATGGATAAGGACAGGCAAGAACGTACAGTGACACGCCATGTACAAGCAAACACTGACATCACAAATGAAGCGCATCCAAATCCACTCCACAGCAGCATGCATGATGCATCATGCCAGGACGCGGTGATGCGCCAGTCCAGCAGACTCTCATTGGCTGCCTTGGGGAGTTTGGGTCACATGGTAGAGCCGAACTCCATCGGAACTGAACTCTAAGTAGATTGGCCATAGGATCCCGTACTCAAAATAGGTCAAGAAGACAAATCGGTGGATTGTTGGGTATTTTAAGAGACTAGTTAAATTAGCTCATAATTTATTCACTCTAACAACTCTAGTAGTACTCCCTTTTCTATCACTTTTCAATATTGTTGTCAGCATAGTGCATAGTGTTAACACTCCACACGAAAAGCGGCAAGTAATTAACGGAAATCATTCTTATTTTGAACGACTCAACCATGAAAGTTGTTACTCCCAATCAAGGCAATGGTCAATGCTATCTGCCGCCTCCTATCCCACTTGAGATTCTGAGTATGGAAGAGCAGAAGCTAGCCAAAGCGCAGTATGCCAAAGTTAGCCTGTTATCTAATCCCGGAGATCAAAACTCTGAAGAAAATTATACTATGGAGTTCCTGTACTTTAGTCACAGGTCCCCTAGAGAACTACTGGACTGGTTCAACAACCTGGACCAAGTGATTCGCCATCAGCATATCACAACCAGGCCCACTCACTACTCAATGGCCCATGCCTTCTTACTACACAGTGAAGGCCTGCGTGTATTCAATGCCACAGCTACCCAATGCAGAAACGAGACAGTGGGGGAGCTCTTCAAGTTGGTCAGTGATGACCTCAAGAAGCATTTTTTTCACTTAAGGCGCTCATGAAGCAGAAATGCTACATGCACTGGTTCCTCAGGAAGCCACGTGAGCTAACGTCTAAAGAGTACATATGACTAGATGCAGATGCTAGTAAACTATGTACCATCATCCTACCATGGGGTAAGTACAAATACTTATGCCTACCCATGGAAGTTGTGAGTTCAGCAGACATTTTCCAAGAGAAGATGAGCGAACTGATGTGCGGACTAGAATTTGTACGTGTGTAAATTGATGATCTATTGCTCCTTACAATGGACAATTTTGAAGATCACATACATAAAATGGACCTGGTACTACAAAGACTACAGGAAGCAGGACTTAAAGTCAATGCAGAGAAATCCTTCTTTGGATGAACCAAAATGGACTATCTCAGATTCCACGTATGTTGCAAGGGCATAAGACCACTTAATCATAAGGTCTCTGCCATACTAAATATAGCACCCCCTATGATTACTAAGAAAATATGATCTTTTGTAGGGATGGTTAACTATTACAAACAGATGTGGATACACAGATCCCACGTACTGGCTCCTCTAACTAAGCTACAAGGCAAAGGGTTTAAGTTCAAATGGGGAAAAGAGCAACAAACAGCCTTTGACAATATTAAGAAAATTATAGCCAAAGAAGTACTACTGTCCTACCCGGACTTCAACAAGCCTTTCCACATATATTATCAACTTGGGGCTGTTATCACATAAGATGACAAGCCTATAGTATTCTACAGTAGGAAACTTACTGACACACAAACTAAATATGACACTCGTGATCAAGAACTATTATTGATTGTAGAAGTACTTAGAGAGTACCGGTACCTCCTACTAGGTCACTGTATCAATCATTATACATATGGACCATAAGAATCTAACCCATGACAAATGTCAAACTGAGTGCCACGCACCCCCCTGGCAATGGTTTGTAGAAGAATTTGCAACTTTGATACGCTATGTATAGAAGGCAAACATAATATAGTTGCAGATGCGCTTTCCCACCTCAATCTAATCAATACTGACATGGAAGCTGTTCCAGAATGCTATATCACTGATGAAGATATGGCAGAACTGTACTGCCTCAATAAGCCTCAGCATAGCAATAGTGACAAGGGATTCCCCCTCAGTTACAGCGATATCCTCAAACATCAATTAAAGGACAATCAACTCAGATGAGATGCACTTAAGAAGAAAGGTTTCTCCAAATGCCTATTTCATGGGGGCAGAAAATCTTACAGCCTTACATGCTACAAAAATAAAATGTGTGTTCTGTCAACTCTACAGAAGGGAATGGTACAATGGTACCACATGTACTTATGTCATCCTGGTAAGACCCATACCAAAGAGACAATCCAACAGCACTTATGGTATACATGAACATGTAATGACCTACTGCAAAACATGCCACACCTGTCAACTGAACAAGACTCAAAGTAAAAGTATGGACACCTGCCTGAAAAAGATGCAGAAGCTACACCATGGGACCGCCTATGTGTAGATCTCATAGGACCCTGTATTATCAAGAGAAATGTTGTAAGGATCTCACCCTATGCTGTGTTACTATGATCAACCCAGCTGCAGGATGGTTTGAGATTGCCCCTTGGTCCGAAAGGAGCAGTATCAAAATCGCAAACATAGTAGAACAACAGTGGTTTGCACGATACCCAAAGCCTATGCAAGTCACTTTTGACCAAGGCACGGAATTCATGAAGGACTTCTGTAGTATGCTAGATGACAAGTATCACATCAAGTGTAAAGTGATCACTACCCTTAAACTACAAGCAAATGCTATCGTGGAGAGGATACATCAAGTAGTGGGTAATATGGTACAAACCTATGAGGTACAACATAGTACCAAAGAAAACCCTTGGGCCAGTGTATTAGATGCCGTTTCATACACCGTATGTTCCACTTATCATACTACTACTCTCCAAGCTATGCCTGGCCAGCTCGTTTTTGGTAGAGATATGATATTTAACATTCAACATGAAGTGAACTGGGAACACATACATAGTAGGAAACAAGCTAGAATTGCTAGCAACAATCAGCATGAAAATGCTAAGATAATTGAACATGATTATAAAGTAGGCAATAAAGCCCTATTAGAGAATGATTGGTCCGACCCGTGTAAATACAAGCAACCATGTGATGGCCTGTTCACAGTGCATCAAGTACACTGTAATGGTACCGTAACATTGCAACGCAGACCAGTACTCAATAGAATTAATATCTGTTGCATAAAGCCCTACTACGCTGCCACTGCCACATAAAACAGTCCCTGTACTAGGTCACTGGACATGGGGGCAAGTGCAGTAGGCAAGTCACAAGACTCGCAGAATGATGCCAATCAACTGTAATACAGATGTACCATGGCATAATAATGTCACAGATAAGGACAGATGAGAATGTGCAGTGACACGCTGTGTACAAGCAAATGCTGATGCTACAAACAAAGCACATCAAAATCCACTCCACAGCAGCACGACTCTGAAGCATGATGCGTCAAGCCAGGACGCGGTGATGCGCCGGTCCAGCAGACTCTCATTGGCTGCCTTGGGGAGTTTGGGTCACATGGTAGAGCTGAACTCCATTGGAACTGAACTCTAAGTAGATTGGCCATAGGATCTTGTACTGAAAATAGGTCAAGAAGATGAATTGGTGGATTGTCGGGTATTTTTAGAGACTAGTCAAAATAGCTCATAATTTATTCACTCTAACAAACTCTACTCCCTTTTCTATCACTTTTCAATGTTGTTGTCAGCATAGTGCAGTGGTCCCTATAATACTGACAGTTCCTGTCCAAAAAAAGTCAATTTTGTTGTTCTACTCCTCTTGTAAACTCATCAAACTCATCAAAAGTACTACTACTACTACTACTAAGATGATGGTTAGCTTCTACCAACAACATTCAGCTAACAACAATAATGGTAGAGCACCACCACAATTTCATATAAAACAACACTTCCTATTCCATCCAACACCATTCAAACATACATACCCAAAGAAGAAGCTTCCAACAATGCACAAGCACCACATATCAATTCCAGAAAAATTTCATGATTAAATTGTTGAACTGTAATGACAAATATTTAGTAGTAGAGTGTAAAGAATACATAAATAGGCAGCAGATATCATCCAGGAGAGCAAGCTGTTGCATACAAAATTTGTTGAAAAAGTCAAATCATGTGATCCAAAAATATTACTTTGCTCTTATTTGAAAAGCAGGAACAAGAGGCAATTTTTTTGTGGTACTTGCCTCTACCACTATTGTTGTTTGATACTTCAGATGTTACCATCATTATGATTACACTCTAGTAGTAGACTTTGTTGGTTCTTTTTATCAACAAGTCAGTACAAATGCATTCAACTAACTAGTGCTGGAATAACAGAATTGTGAAGTGCCTATCACTCAAAGACAAGAATCATGGTGGGTGTTGAGACTTCAAAATGGTTGAGACTTCAAATTGGTAAAGGAATGTGATATTTCCTCGACATTAAATAACATTGCCATCATACACAAACCCTATAATTCTACTAGTTGTGTGCTCTCCTGTAACATGAGGTAGTTGAACTACCACACCACAGCCACCACTGTGCTGTAAAGTTGAGATGTAGAAGTCCGTCTATCCGCCAACCCAGCCCCAGACTACCGGCAGGTTTGTAGTACTCTGGGCAGAGTACTGTACATCGATTTCGTGGGAATCATGAAGATTAGACTTAACAAGCTCTGCACAGACTTCCCAAGGGAAATGATATTATGAAATCGTTCGACATCATGTTTCTTTCAGAAAATCTTTCAGAAAAAAGCCAGGAAAAAGAAACGGAAAAAAAGAAAGCAGGTTTCACCGAAATCACATTAGTTCAATCCCGTTTTTTCGATCAATGGCTCGTGCACTCTTCTTGTGCGTATCTCTACCCCCTCCGTTGTGGGGGTACCGGTACCAGGTACAATCTGACCTTGGGGTCCAAGACTTAGTGTAAGACAATTGTGTCTGACATCAAGACTACAATCGACGGTTCGCATCTCCAACCAACCGGTAAGGGGCACCTCCTCTACAATGTATCCACCTGTACAGGTAGTAGTCCTACCGACAGTGTAGTTGGACCTAAGTAGGACCTGACTATAGGAAAATCTAGAAGTAGAATCCTATTCCTCTAGGGTATACGGTAGTAGGTCATACAAGTCTCAAGTAGAATGGACGTGTCACCAATTCAATGAGAAGCCACCTTGTAGGACTATGTAGTCATTGATTATGAGGTTCGCATTCCGCTGTAGCGGAAGAGTACTACTTCTTTTTCTTTCATACAAGTAACAGCAATGCTGCTGCCACAATTTTCAAATTTACTATTTTTCAAAACGGAAAATTTGGAAAAATTCATGATGCAGACATCGGAAATATCTTGCTGCTTGGTATAATAATAGAATCACAATTATACCTAAAACATGCATAAAAGAAAATCACGACCGTGGAAGACATGAAAATACTATGTAGGACAATCTATCCGGTACAATCGACGGCTGCGCTTAGATTTTAAACATCGAATATTCAGATTATTGTGTCATGCTGCAGTCGTTTCATCAGAAAACTAAGAAAAAAATACGTGGAATACAACGAAACCTTTGAACTACTATTGATTATGTAAGCGATTTTATGATCGCCATATACATCTAAACTTATAAAACTGATAGCATAATTGCCCTCAAATTGGACGGTATTACAATCCAGTTTACTCTCATGTTGTTCTAGATAATCAAGACTACACCACAGCATTGGTGGCGAGGGCATATATTTTCAAAATATAAAATTACTTCAATACATTCTTCTTTAACCCTGTTCAAATATCATTCCCGTTTTCCAATGATAAAATATAGTCCATCTAAACTAACACTATACGAAACATGAAAAATTGAATTTGATAAACCGATAACCGTTCAGGGAACAAGACAGATGGCATAGTTTTTGTAATTACCCACGAGTAAGAAGCACTTTCCATCTATTAAATAAATTGTGAATACTCCTTTTAAGGATTTCTGAAGCATCGTGCCTTTGTTAGCATTCTCATTATGGTACCAAGCTCACAGCACTTTGGATACTCTTGAGTGAGAAAATTCTCTTCATGGTAGGTTATAGAATATTTCTCTAGATCTGGTTAATCTTTCTGAAACCCCAATATCCCTAGAATGATACTGTACTATTCTTCGATATTGTGCACCTTAGAAATTCATTAAATCTTCCATACTAAAAGGAAGTAGACTGCTAATCGACGTTCTTTGGAATCACGACGATTTTGCAGTAAAAATGGAACATGAATAGCACGGAAAACGAGAGTCCATGTTTAAGTTGTGAATGCATTGCCTAAAAAATTATATAACTTGGCCATTTTTATGTTAATGTGGGAAATACCAGCAAACCTTCTGCGAGAGCTGTACGAGAACAGCACCGTATGCACGATAGGACTAACTCGTTGGGATTCCAAGGTATATAATATTATATTCATTCAAGGGACTTTGCATCACTGTGTACAGTATCAATATTTCTTTTGATTCAGAAAACCGAGGTAGAATTCGTACAAAAAAATCTAGACTAGGGAGTCGGAAGTCGGAAGCAAGACTCAATCATTTACATCGCTGTCTGCAAATTGAGTGGATGGATACTGAAAAGAAAAGAGTGTTTTGGATTGACCAATGTTGGTTCACCGTTTATCATTTTATTGATACGTGCCATAGATGATAATATTACAAAGATACTGAGATGTTTTTGCTAAAACAGGGTTCCCAGTTAGTCGTAACCTCTCGTTCATTTCTGTTCTCTTGGAAGAAATTGATGCAGCATTTATCGAACTGTACTGTAGGTCCTCTATCAGGTACCGGTATGTACCTAATTTGAAAGAACATTATTGACGAATGACGAACCGTAGAGGGAAACAGGTACGATGAAAAAACATGTACCAGTGTACCACAGGTACCTGATGAGTAGTATCAAACTTTTACATAGTATCTTTGTTGATTAGTGACGTATAGGTAGTCTAGATACTACCTACTTATGGAGTTAGTCCCAGAGATGTTATTTATATATTGAAAGGTTTTTGGACAGGAATAATCTACTGTCAACTTCAGTCTACTTGTACTTTTCCTTAATCACATAGGTCTTGTTGAAGGACGACAATAAATAACGAGTTCCAAATTTCACTGCTTATACTCCTATTAACTTATTATGCACCTCAATGGCCAGTAGTCCCGTCTGTATAATATTATATATGCACTTATATGTTCCTTCTACATATACCAGGTACAGAGATATAGAAGCATTTTTTGGCGGTTCTACTATGACAGTGATCGGAAACTCAAAAAGCAAGATTTCCGGATCCCGACAGAACCGGTACTGGAAGGATTCATATAGAAAACTACAGGGTTCCAGGTACTGTAGTTCATAAGGAATTCGCCCTGCTACTGCATATTATATTATATAAAATGGCAATGCGAGGTGCCCATTTTAGAAAAATTCTATTTGATAAGTATCGAATTACCAAACATGGTACAATACTTGGTTGCTGATACGGCCTCTACAGTAGTTTCTCCGAGCCAGTTCTCGTTTGAGCTTGCGTTACTTAGCAGTTTTCCATCGTGTCGTGCTGGCATACAGGATAATTTCAACATTCAATAGTGATGAAGTCGTGTACCTTTCCGAACCTGGTAGCTTCCTTCATGTTTAAGCTTCGGCGTTTTTACTGCTAGGTATACAGAAAATACCTTACGTAGCTGATGATACTCTTCCGAAATCTTGTTTTAAAATACTTATTATTCGAAAATATGTCGTCTTCGTGTTTCTTAAATTCTACTATTCCTCGTGTACATCCGACTCGTATGTCGTCGTTATATGAAACTACTATGTAGATACCAGGAATAACAGACTATCGACCGACGTCGAAAACAAGATATTTCCCTAATAAATACGTGATACTAGTACTGAATATGGATCGTACCTGCACACTTCTCCTTGATGGACCATGGTAAAGTAAAAATCCTTTTCTTGGTCATTCAGCTGTGCCAACTGACCAACCCAGGCCGTCGAAAAACTAGTACTACGTGTTTCCTTGTAGACTGCGGTAATCGACATTCAACTCACGTTTTTCTACGAGAAAAGCCTACTATTCCTACTGGTGTACGTGGTGACACAATAGAACAGCTATCATTCCCTTCTTAAAAGTAGCAGTATCACTCATAATTTTTCTTTTTCAGAGAAACCAGAAACTAGAGAACAGATCTATTCTGAAAGGTAAAAGAAGTGCCACAAAACATAACGCACTACAACTGATAACCGTGTGAACTAGAGATCTCATTTTCCACGAAAAGTTTTCACAGCATCCCCCGCTCAAAACATGCTTGCATTGTTTAAGCCTACCATTTCGTCACCTTACATCAAATCGTTCACAAAGCAAGAAACATCACAAACATTCACACTACCGAACACCACCGAAGAAACGATGAGCTCATCAGTCGCAACTACAACTGCCACCCCATCCTCCTCCCCTGTTGCAAATGGCAACACTGCTTCTACACCAAGCACAAGTTTTACCTTGAAGAATGCAAGACCATCCTTCCCATCATGCTTACATGCCATGTTATCTCAAGCGGATTGTGATGGATATACAGACATTGCTTCATGGCAACCACATGGACGAGCATTCCGTATTCATAAACACAAGGAATTTATGAAAAATGTTATGCCGCGTATGTTTCGTCAATCGAAATGGTCAAGTTTCCAGCGACAAATCAATCTATATGGATTCACCAGGATTACAGTTGGACCTGATAAGGGTGCATATTATCATGAAAACTTCTTACGAGGTGATCCTGATTTAGCTTCTGTGATTGTGCGCATCCGTGTCAAGGGAACCAAAGTACGTGTATCAAGTAATCCTGATCGAGATCCAGATTTTTATGCCATGCCGAATGCAGAAGAATTATTGAAGAAGAAGGATGGCAAACAGGAGGACAAGAGCGACATTGAAAACAAGAATGATAAGAATTCGTCTCCATCTGCTTCTTCAGACGAAAAGGAAAGCAAGAAGATTGCTCCTTCTCCACAAATTACATTGAGCGAGCAAGTTACACCAATAATTAAACAAGAGCCTTCTTCTTCGTCTTCCTCACGTGTTGTGAGTCTCCCACCATCGAGAGTTTCAACACCGAAAGATAGTCCAATAACAACCTTCCAAACAACACCGAAACTCCCCGAGAAGAATACTACGAGTTCCGAAAGCACAACAATTTCTCATTTTGTAGAATCTGATGAAATACAAGACGTGGATGATGATGAATTTTCTCATCTATTAAAGAATGTATTTGGTTCAGCCTCAGAAACGACGGCTCGACAACAAGTCACTCCCATGACAACAAGTGCTCCCTTCTTAAGCTTAGTGAATGTTGTAGAACCTGATTCTTCTTCATCATCAAGGTCTTCTTCTATGAACGATATTGTACATGATGAAGAATTACGTGATTTACTGAAGAACGTCTTCGGTGCTTCTCCAGGTACTTCCAATAACTGTCTGCCTACAAGTCAAACCACAACAGCATCATCATCGACTAACTGTGAAGAATTGTCAATTGAATCATCATCAATAATATCTTTGCAACAAGACAATGATGCAATGTATACTGATGATATGGAATGGGGTGATGCTCTTGATTCTATGTTTGATTGATTGGAAAATCGTTCATTCGAAAACACACAAACATGCTAGAAAACATCATAACGAGAAAAGGTTGGATAACATATTTATTAAGTCTTCAGATTAAACTCTTGATTAAAACTACGAAGAAAAATATGCCGTTCAAACTTAGCCAGCAACGCCAGTTGCTCGATAGAGACTAAATTAAAAACTAGCTTTACCTCTCTTTGCCTGGCACCGCAAGAAACATACTGTAATGCTTTTTGTTCTTGATTTTCTTGCACAGAATTCTGAGCGTGTCAAAGTATTCTGGTGTTTTATTGTCTTTTTATGGTATATTTGGTTGTAAGGACATTTTTGTCTTGTCATGTTGAACCGTCTCATGTCGCAAAGTTCTCATTTTTGTTCTTGCATTTGTCACCAAAACACTCCATCATACGTGGGCGTCTCGATGATTTGAGGAGATTTGGGGTACAATAAAGATATAATAATGGAGGGGCGTACTGCAATATCATGAGGAGAAAGTCGAAACCCTTTTCCTGCAGAGGACATCCAAAACTCCCTGTGTCTGCTTATTCCTTGTTAAGTAAGTGAGACTTAATTTTGATTACTTGTCACTTTTTGGAGTTCATAAAAAATTAACCAGGTGCAGGAGGCCCTTTAGAACTGAATTAGAAAACTAGCTTTCAGGACTAAAAAATCGACACTTTAATTTTGTGTACTGGTAGAATTTTTTGTTGTCGCCAAAAAAAATTAGGGAAAAAAATTGCAGCTGCTGCTCTTTAGGGGTGATAAGTATAGCAAGGTAATGAAATTGCGTATACCATGTACAGGTACAGTCCTGGAATGATGCAGTGTACCTGGTACATGGTACCTGTAGAAGTACGAATGAGGGAATAGCGTATTGTTCAGTTTCAAGAGGTACCTGTAACGTTCGATAGGACCACATTTTATGTTAGTTATGATGTACCTGGTAATGTAAAGCTTCAGGATTCAGGACACTGACTGTGAGAGTGGACAAGTAGTCTTCTCTCCAGAGTCTCTAGTTAGTACGACTAGGACTCTCTAGAGTCCTCGAGTAAAAGGTATGTTCATCATTATTGTGTAAGAAAGTCGATACCTGGTATGTGTTTAGCACAGTGGAAGGAATTTTTATGGACCTACTAGCGATACTGAATGTATCACAATGGCCCCTCCACAAGCTACAGTCGTATCATTCCCGGGGGAGTACAGGTACGGTGTCTTACTTACTCGAATGTTCTGCAGTTGGTTCTAATGGAATATCTCTCTCCAGTCCTCTATTGCTTGGACCGGGACCAGTTGTCCTACTCCTATCATCCGTAGGCTAGAGTCACTTAGTCCTAAGGACCTACGACTGGAGCCTCCAGTAAGGAACCGGTTCCTCTCCTATATAAATAAATAATGAGATATTCTACAGGTAGGGCATTAGGCCTAATCAAGATAGCATTTTTATCGACACACACTCATCTTATTTTGCACCTTGCCGGTATGTGGTAGTGAGAAACACAAATCAGTTTTTGTCGACACGTAAGAAGGCATTCACTTTACAAAACCAAAGTAGTGTGTGTACTATAGGTCCTCCAGAGGTCATAGAACTACTCTTGGCTGCAAATCATGTTCCTCTGTCCGAACAACAAAGAATATTTTACTTCTTAAAAGTAGGATTTCGGAGCTGTATCTCTGTATCTTTAAATTGATACGCAATCAAGTAGTGACGACAGGGATGCGCAGATTCCAAAAAATGGAATAGTATTTTTGTCAGCTGTCTAACGCTGTACCTGGTACTAGTGCAGGTACCAGAAAGTGAAACAACGCTACTTGACAGGTATTTCTAGTCCTACTTCGTTTGTTATAATAATATTATTATAGTCCTAATTATTGGTGACCTACTACTCTCTACTAGTGTCTACTCTACCAGGCCTTTACCTCATATGAGGTACGCAATTTCCGATGGCTGGCCAGACCCTTGTGGTACACAATTTACACAAAATCACGAAAATCGATCAAAAAATGGTGCCGACGATGACGAAAAACGGGAATATCATTACAATGAACAAAG
>WKLE02000069.1:3769-35184 GCA_014885115.2 Asterionellopsis glacialis
CCTTTTTCTTCCTGTTGTCGTCATTGCTCTTCACTAAATCATAGTAATCAATATGCGTTCCACTTGGAAAAGTATTTTGCAATACTAATTGAACAAGTTCTTTGGATGTATCTTGTGGTTGTACCAATTTACCCTGCTCGGCAGATGTACGGAAAAAGGATTGTAATCCTGGATCAAGTGTATCACATGTACTTAGTTCGGCTACCATTTTTGTATCACATGGACCAGGTGCATAGTTTAAAAATTTGACATTCGTATCGTTTTCATATTCTTTTGCCAATGCTCGATAATACATATTACGTGCTGCCTTTCCAGCACAATAGGCTGCCATAGTCGGAAAGGGTTCTACCGCACATAACGACGAGACATTCACTACAAGGGCATTGTTCCATTTTGTTGATGCAGTAATTTTCTCCTTGTCATCTTTTGCATCTTGCTCTTGTTGTTTGGTTTGCATTTCTCGTAGGAAACGTGCTGTGAACCACAAGGATGACGTGACATTAAAATCTATATGTTGCTGCAATTCTTGCAAATTGGTAGATGTACTGGGACCTAAATGTCCCAGGTTTCCTGCATTATTGATGAAAATAACACGATCATATGAGTTTGTATGATTAATGGAATATTTTTGTTCCATACGAAACAATGCATTGATTTCCTCTTCCAAGGTCGATAGATTGGCAAGATCTATATCATGTTTGGTGATATCAATGGTTGCTGCGGTGGATGGTTTTGCCAAGCTTTGTTTGGTAGATAGTTCTAAAATAGATTCTTCTGTAGATGTTAATCCTTCCATGGATCGTGCATTTAAAATGGCACGTATATACGATGCCGATGTCGTCGTTGTTGCTGTTAATGATGATGGGGGTGGTGAACTTAAACGTTTGACAAATTCAACTGCCAAGGCAGCTCCTATCCCACGAGAAGCGCCCGTCACAATCAATAAAACAGACATTTTGGGGATAGAGAGAGGAGCAGTTTCCAAATTTTTTTCTTGGGCGTTTTGTGTTCCTCGTCAGTGTCATCGGTCTTTGTGTGACTGGCTTTGTTGTTTTTTGGACAAGGAGATCACACACAACACGATAGCTACCGTAGGCTGGCGATGCCGGATGCTTGATTATGAACCGAGCGAAACAAAGATATGAGGTTGAAAGATACGGGGTTGATCTTCTCGCTGAGAAAGATTCGAATACACAAGATCCAGTAGCAGAACCACAGATGAGGGGATCCATTGGTGTGACATCCAACAATGATACTCGTAACCTAGAGGCAATAAAGGGAGTGCGAGCGCACATGCGGGCGCGGGGACGATGTCTCAAAATTTCAAAAGAAAACAGTTTGAAAGTGTACCGTAGATCTGCCATCACTGACTAATTGTCTGTCTGTCTATAATATAGGTAAGCACCTGCCTGGCCTGGTACCATGAACGGACGGTACCGAGCCAGATGTTTCTTTATCTTCGCTGAAATCTACATGTACCGTAGCATGGGACTGCAATCTAACTACCAGAATGACAGACTATTATTTGTCGTAGATTCTACATGCTTTAGTAATGGTTTAGTCTGTATGTTTTGTCTACGTAGAGTCTCTGTCGTCGACATAAATTGTTCTGTTCTCGTCCAGACAGTAAGTAGAGAAAACTACCTCTCCTCACTACCAGTCCTACTGTCCTAAAGAATAAATCTTTTTGAAATCTTTTGCTTACGTGTGTGTATGGTTGGTATGGTTTGCTTGTTCTGTCACACGTGGTGAAATTACAGAATAACCGTCTGTCCAGCATCATTCGTGCACTTATAGTGAGTATTGGTTGAACGGGCTGGCGACAAAGAGAAGAGAAACGAGAGAAAAAAAGATGTCTGCTCCCATCAGAGCATGTGGATTTGATGTAGAAATCTACATACAGTTTGATTCAACGGCCATGTGTATCGTCAAAATGTGTGACGAACCTTTCTTTTCGAAGAGAGACACATCGCTATTTGGTGAACTTGCACCAATAAGATTTTTCGGAGGAGGAAACGTGTTGTAGACAGGTTTTCTTTTTAGACATTCCAGACACCACGACAAACTTGTAGGACGATTTTTTCGCCAACAAGTTTTCCTACTCACACGGACAGCAAAGTAGTAAGTACTTTCTCTCTGCTTGATGTGATATATTGGACTCACAGTGGTCACGGAGGGAGAGAGGCAGCTTGCAGTGAATCTTTTCAAACTCAAAAAGACCACAGACACAGAGACTGACACGAACTCACTCCAGAGTGGGATTGTTCTCATCTACTCAGGAAAGGCTTGGAACTGTGTGACTCTCGAGATTGAGCGTATCGTATCATTCGAATACATCTCTAGTCTTTTTAATTGCGGACATTTTACTCATCACGGAAAGTATTCAGACACCGAGAAATCTTGAATGAAAATCAAATCAAATCTAGTAAACAAATAGACACAACACATACACCATGACATTGTCATCTTCCACCCCAATAACAACGCCCAAATCCAAGTTTATGGATGAAGCAAGAGATTGTATACGGGTTATGCTTCAACAAGAAGAAGGTGTTTTTTATTGTCCTGATTATTTATCGGAAGAATGGATCCTTGAACAATGGTCATGTGCTGAAAAGTTACAAAGTGTTGAAAATTGTGTCAATCTAGTGTCGGAACTTAGTTTAGAACCACCACCACCACCTGGTTCCAGTAATATGCAACAGCAGCAACAACAAACATACAATCATCAGGAACATGGTGTTGGACGTTGCACTTCACGACGACAATCCTTGATTCGAACTAAAAAGAAGAATCATCCTCATTATTCAAAATACAATCCGAATAATCGTGATCGTAAAATTGCACTTGAAAAATCACCCTCTTCCATCACTGTCATGAGCAATACGAATCATTCCAACAATACTCATAATGAGAATGAGTCAAGATGGGGACATTCACATCATCATCAACAACAGCAACGCCATATTCGTAGATCATCATCATCTTCTTCCTCGTATACATATGATGAATTTTCCTCGTCATCCTCATCGTCATTGTCATCATCACCATTGGCACGATCTCCAACTATGCTATCGTATAACAAATCGTTATTGTTGGATCAAATACGATACATTGATCCATGGAGACATCAAATGTGTGAATGGGCATTCAAGGCTGTGTATACCTTTCATTTAGATGGTGATGTGGTAGCATTGAGTTTTCAAATTTTAGATCGATACCTTGCCAATAAGGTTGTATCCGCCTTACCCTTGTCATCCCCCTTAGTGGATGGAACTACTGCTACTGCTGATAGGAATAGTTGTTGTTTTCTATCACGAGAAGAATTCCAACTGTACAGCATGACAGCACTGTATTTGGTGGTCAAGTTGGTGGAACCATGTCATAAACTATCGTTAGATTCATTAAAAGACATGTCCCGTGGATATTATTCCAATGAGGATATTGCTACTGCGGAACGTAACATGTTGCAAGATTTAGATTGGTCTATCCTTGGACCCACACCGTTTGCATTCCTTGTCAAATTTGTGGAAGGGACATCCTTGTCATGGAAAGTACAAAACTGGACACCATCATCATCGACAACGACGACAACCACAATATCCTCATCACCCTCGTGCACATTTATGGATCAATGTCGTCGCTATACAGAACTTGTTGTACAGGATTCTTTCTTTTTATCCAAGAAACAATCGTCGATTGCTATTGGTACTATTCTACTATGTGCTAGACAAAGTCAACAACATCAGCAATACGAGTATCATGGTCGTCATCATTCTCGCAAGGACGGCCAAGTTCGACTTACAGAACAAGATGTCGAACAATTTATCAAGGAAGTGGAAGACATTTGTGATGATCAAAATTCGTTTGTCGATGTCATGGATGTATATCATCATCTTGCAGCACGTGTGTAAAAAGAAGAAGAAAAACAAGGTTAAAGAAGCAAAGGTCTTTCACAATAGTAGTATAGCGAAGAGAACGCAAGAAGAAAACAACATCATTGGTATTGCAGGATAACAACAATAAAAAAGGATGCAAGTAAGAATGGCAAAAGCATATCATTTACAGCAAAAGTACATATATATATATATATAAGCATAAGATAGATGCATAATACATAATATTTTACATGGAGAGAGTATAATAAAATCCATTAACTTTTAGAGAAAAACAAAATGAAAGATAATCATATTCTATCCATACACGTCGATACATTTTCATTACAATCATAGTAGCTCAATTGTGTCGTGCAGAACTTTTGTACAGGCAAGAAAAAAAGATTGGGGAATTTGAATATGAATTCTCCACTGTTTCTTCAATGGTGTCTGTGAACCTCACTTTATCTAGCGTCATACGTATCTGGCAAGTGTTGCAGGATCATTCCTTTGCCAGTGAAACATTACTACCTTGAACGACTGTTCGTTCGTAACTTCTGCAGTTCGTAATGAAATATGAAACCCAATAGAACAGTAGGTGTGTGCAAAACTAATGTATCATTTTAATAACCTCTTATGTTCTTACTTATCTTAAATCTCCTCCGTAGTTCATCTAGACTTTGAGCAATATTTTAAAGTGTTAAAGGTGCAGAAAGATACTACCTTTAGTTGCTTGGAGCTGGTCGAGAGAACCGAGCACGGCCAGTATTGACAACAATAGTCTTGGCTGGTTTTGCAACAGGAGCCGGAGCAGCTTCCTCACCTTCCTCACCTTCGGCAACCGTTACAATTTCGTACTTGTGAGTAGCTTGTTCCCAAGTAATCTTATCATGAACAAAGGCAAAGACTAACGGCGTTACCTCATCCTTGGGGAGACGGATTTGTTGCATTGAATCACGTTCACGCAATGTAACAGTGCCATCGACAAGTGATTCAAAGTCAACTGTAACAGCAAAAGGTACACCAATTTCATCGACACGTGCATAACGTCTTCCGAGTGCTGCTGTCGATTTGTCAACACGAGTTGCCATATCACTATCCATCAAATCGGCAGCAATCTCGTCAACCTGTGTTTCCAATTATCATCACCAACAAATAAACTCAAAAAGTTAGGAAAGAAAGGAATTCATGTGTAGGCAGTTTTGCTTTGATGAACAATGACATCTCATGCCAAAGTTCAGTTTTCACAGACGTACCACTGCGTTGGCTTCAGGTGAGCTACTAATAGGAAGAACAGCACATTTGTAAGGTGCAACGTTAGCTTTGAATTTCATGACACATCGTTGTTCGTCTGCTTCTCTCTGACCAAAGCTGTGTTCCAACAAGGAGTACAATATACGTCCCATACCGAACGATGGTTCAATGACAGATGGAGTGAATTTGATTTCATGGACCTTCTTCTTCGTTTTTGTCCATGTCACCATTTCCTTGGTAATTTCAAAACCTTCTACAGTGGCCGTGCCGTCAGCTTCTAAAGCAGTTGCAATGGGTTCAAAATCAGTCCAATCTTCCGCTAAAGCTTCCAATGCACCAGACACAACACGTTGATCCTTTTTGAAGGCCTTACCCAATGATTTACGATCGAACTTGAGTTTGGCAACTTCAATTTCTTGAGGCTTGTCAAGCTTAAGTGTGGCAAGCATGGGAGTCTTTGTAGCCTTGGCGTGTTGCTCCAAATCATAACAGGCACGATCGGCATGACCAACACATTCGACCCATCCATAACTGCTCTTAATTTCTAAATCCCAACAATCGGCGGCATAATGGGCCATTTCTGTCTTCAAATGTTGACGGAATCGAAGACGAGCGGGGTCCATACCAATTCGTTCCATATACAATTGAGTTCGTGCCATAAAGTAGGCGAGGGTTTCATTGTTGATCAATCCAGTCGATACAGCTTCACCGCAAGACATGGTTTTCGTTTTACCACTACCCAACTGATCGTCCGAGCCAAACAATACCAATTCCTTTTCCGCAATGGAGGGAAAATTAGGATGAGTTTTGTCCTTTGGGTTAACAAAGTGTTCAATTTCACCCATGCAGAATTCACGAACACGCAATAAACCACTACGAGGAGCAATCTCTGTAATGGTTTACAATAGCAGTAATACAACGGGCAAGAGGATACTATGTGAGTCAAGCTTGTACGGTAGGTTGTACACCACTATATTCGGTACAATGCATGTGATTAACTACGTACCATTACGGAAACCGGTTCCAATTTGTGCTGCGGCAAAGGGCATTTTTTGTTGATTTGCATCAAGAAGACGTTTAAAATTAACAAAAAGACCCTGTGCAGTTTCAGGTCTCAAATAACCAACACTGGTACCCTCCGGTCCAATACTAGTCTTGAACATGAGATTAAAGGGGAAGGATGGTGTAAAAGGTTTACCAGAGGGTGCCTTGCAATCATATTTAAGAAGAAGCGCATCCAATTCTTCCGGTGAATATGCATCAGCTTGCCGTTGAACTCTCAAATGATCTTCCTTTTCTTCAGTCGACATGGTAGGATTCTTCTCCAACAATTCGTCAATAACATCTTCTAAAAGCTTGTCAGCACGAAAGCAATCGCCTGTGTCAACATCCTTTACCATCAAATCTGTGAATCTTTCCACATGACCAGATGTCTTGAGAACATTCTCGGGAGTCAAGTTGGTGCACTCCATTTCCAACATAGACTCTGCCAAAACAAAGTGCTTGCGCCACAAATCAATCATTGCTGCCTGTTGGTCAAATTTTGATGGTGTCAGAAGCAAAAAATCATTTAGGTCGGGGCGGAATGAAAGTTACCACGCACGACATAACTTCAAACCCTTTTTAAAAATGGAACAATTACTTACCTTGAGAGAACAAGCTGGTGGTCCAAGATCAAAAAGACCCTTCACACCACCGTGAATCTCAAATGAAGGCACAACAAACATTTTTCTCAAAATCAAGTCATCGAATGCCTTACGGTTAAATTCACCCTCACTTGAACCATGTTCCTCTCGGATGGCATCAGCTTGAATTTTGAGCTGCTTGAGCTTCTCAACTGCTTCGGTAATTGCGTCGGCATCGGCACCATCCTTTTTCAATTGCCGAACATCCGATCCCTGCCTCGTAATTTTTGCATTTACTGCATCGAGCTCATCCTGCCAATTAGTTTCCGTCGTCATGGCGTTTAGTTGGTGTGACCCTATAATAAGATAGTCCTACAGTCTTGAAACAGAAAGGAGGAAGGAGGTAAGATCCTTGTTTCGAAGTTCTCAACCCTGCACCGGTAGACACTACACGAAATTCTGGTTGAAACAAAATTTAGCGGCCGAGAGCAGAGATTCTCGCTCTCTCCTTCATTCGTCACACGCCCAGACCCGCTCCCTTTTTACAGTCGACTACGAGTAGTCCTCTAGAGAGAGAGAGAGAAATCTCCCGAGTCCTCTCTAGTAGAGAGGTCCTACGGTAGGATACTCACTACTGCATGATAAGCGAGTGAACGGTGCAACCGACTGTCTGTCCTGTCTCTGTTTGTTTTTGGTTCGTGTGGGGGACTTCTCCTTGGCAAGATGTGCATGAATGGGACAAGAACTCCCTCCCTCCGAGAAGATATTGTTGTGTTCCAGGGGGCACTTCCCCATCCATTGTCCTAAATTTTCCGGGGGTCAACAGTTGCCCAACAAACGAGCAAAATGACAGATGAAAAATCCTGTAAAAAAATGATGATCAAGATGAGGATGTATGTAGGAAACAAGAAAATACTGGTCAAATTTTACAACGTCTGATTAACGTCACATTCTGAAATTATTCATCACTTCATGCGTTTAAATCAGCCAATCAATGTCGATTAAAAAGTTAGATGCTGCAACGGAAAACCTATTTGGGCATTGTTGATGTGTATTCTAGAGTCTCAAAATTTTGTTTTACTCGAAGGCGTTTCTTGTAAATAATGGCTTGACATGCTCTATACTATCCGATAGACAACGGTAATTTGGAAGTTCATATCAACAGCTTCTTCAGTATTGAGGAAAACGTTGGATATATACCTAATCGTTGACTGAAGAATAAGTAGTAATAAAATCGAATATACTGTATGATATCCATACTACAAACTAAGCTCTGAAATTTAAATATTTAGGTCAAGTACAGTATCTACGGTCATCCGTAATCTGTAGGACCTTCTGTTTAAAGAAGTTGAATCCTGTAGAAAACAACACAAAATTTCAAAAATATAAAAGAGAACTTTGTCTGGATTTTGGATCTTGTATAGAATTGGTGTTCTCACTATTTCCTAGACAATATTGGCCAGTCCTCTTGTAGTAGAAGAATAGATCACCAGATTATCTTCGCCCTCGGTACAAACCAAAAAATCATTACCTGAGCAAGAAGACAAAAGCAATGACTGATCAAGAGGTAGTAATGTCTGTTCGGAGCAGCATGTCACGGTCGCAATCGGATGTGTCTGTGGTCCGCATTCGAGAAGCTCTTGAAGAGTTCCAAGGGAAGCTAGAAATTTCGCAACAAAGAGGAGAAAAAATTGACCGTGCCAATGTACTTAATGATCTCTGTCAAGTTATGTCGTCGGTCATGGGAAATGAAGCAGGGCGTATATCCATATCTGCCGCGAACGATGAAATCAAGTCGAAGGAAACCAAGCCCTCTTCCGAAAGCAATTCTACTATTAGGCCTATCTTCCTTTTTGAGCAATCCCGGGAAAACAATACACAAGTGACGACAGTCAATCTTAACAATGAAGGTGAAATTTTGCAACTAAGGATGACAATCGATGAGGATGATCAGTCAAGTGGAACTACCTCTATGAACACTGAGATGTCTGGCGTCACTGGTGAAAATACCGTTAAAAATAAAGACAGTACGGTTTGCATTGATGTTGATAATCAAGATACTGTTGAAATACAACATGAATTGTTGCCCAGCGAAGTTATCCAAAGGAAACAACAAGACTGTGGTGATACCAATACTGAATCCAAGGTGTCCAAATGGTTTCCTTTTAAAAAGAAACCCAAAACAAAAACACCAAAGAAAAAAGGAGTCACACGTAATGAACTTGATAAATCAAGATCCTTCGAAGTCGCAAAAGGACCTATCAATAAAATGGAGAATGCTAAGAACCTTCAACGCGAAGAATCTTTTGATCAGAAAAAAGATTACAATGAAGTCAATGACTTGGCATTGGATTCGGTGGGAGGATCAGTAGAACGTGAAAGCTCCATTATAAACCGGTTGCGATCTTTTCCATCTTTAACAAGAAAGAAACAACAAGAAAAAAACAAAAATCGTCCTGTTGAGCTATTTGAATCAGAAGACTTGACTTCTATGGACACGGAAACTACCACCAATCTAGAGAATATCCTCCAAATGTCGGTGGACACGCTAATTGACGAGGAATGCATTGATTCAACAGCAGACACAAGCGAGGAAAGCAAAGACGAAATAAAAAAAGAAGCCCCAAAACCAATCACTCCAAAAAAGTCTCGGAGCATCGCGTCATTCTTGACGAGTAGATCGAAGCTAAGCGAGTCTTCACATCAAGAGGATATCCCTGATTTGACTCCGAACACTTCGGTAGACACTTCACTGGATAGCTCTACACACTTAACAATCGTTGATAAATCTATTGAAATATTGGTGATGGACAAAGACGCTGTTCGAGACGGAAAAGAGGTCATCTCTGATAATGCTGCATATATTTCCAAGTCGACCAACAGTGTATCCGTCGACGATGAAACTGATAGTGACATTGTCTCTCTAACGTTGAGCAAACCTTTGGGACTTATTTTCGAAGAAGTCACCAAGTCTTTTGCTTCTGGAGTGGTGCTGAAAGAAATTCGCAATAATGGTTCTGCCCACAAATTTGAAAATTCGCAAATCTTTCCAGGAATGAAGCTTGTTTCTGTCATGGACGAAAACGTAGAATCTTATTGTATCAAAGATATAATGGATGCAATGATTTGTTCTCCGTCCCCGGTTTCAATCAAGTTAAGGCATACGTCATCATCGAAAAAGTACAAAGCTTCAAAACCAAAGAAAAACCGAGTCTTTTTCAAGTCTTTGAAAAAGAAAATCAAAACCAAAGATATTCAAAGTAATCCTTCAAGTAAAAAGGATCTTCCTCTGAATACCACTGATCACAAAAGTAGCGAAGAGTTGTCGGAAACCATATCGAATTTGACGAAGGCGAGGGCCGAAGATTTGTTTGAAAGATCTGACGAGAATGTATCCATCTGCAGTGATGGTGATACAAAAAGTCAAGAGAATTCTTACCGTTCAGAAACTTCTGGGAGACGCTCCAGTTTCCCAGGAAGGAATGACGCTGAGGCGTCACTGTCATCATTCAACGATGACTCCGTTTTTGACCATGCTTTTAAATATGAAAAAGAGTCCAGGTCATGCGACCATCATCCCTTGGGCAACCGAAAAAATTCTTTTTCAACTGCAAGTTACTTGTCTGAACCGTCAGCTGATAGGAGTGTTCGACGATGCAAAACTACATCAAGCCTCATAGGAGGAAGATCAAAGTCAAAGAACTCTGCAGGTTCAATACAAACCATTGAGGAAAGTCCTGTCGAAACTTTAAAAAGTGAAGCTAAAGATCAAGGGCTAGTTCTTCCTCCAGCAACATCTCCTAAGATCCGTCATAATTTTGCTGTAAGTATGAAGCATTGCTTAATTATTTTTTTGTACCTGCCTGTGTATTTCTTACGTTTGAATAATTTTATTGATTTGTGCTGCTTTAATGGCGAAAGTTGAATGGAAATGAAGAAGAATATGATGGTGACGACTACGAAACGAACAAGGACAATGGAAGTGTCTCAACGTATTCTACTATGCATCGATATCATGATGACACTTCTGCTGTGACAAATAGGTCAAATGTGAATTTTGTTACAAGAATGGTAGCATGCGTTGATAATATTGTCATCGAGGAAGGAGAGGAATTGGGCGAAGAACTAGGTGGGGGCTGTTGGACACCACAGAATAGACTTACCTATGATGACGGTGATACGCACTTCACCAGCAGAATGGGTCATTCTAGCTTCGACACAGGAGGTACCACTCTGATCTCTCGAATTGAAAATTCGGATTCTGGCACTCTCGTAGAGCAAAGATCAAGGTCACTATTCTCTGATAGCTGCAGCATTGCTGATGACTCTGAAGCAGTGGATGCAGGAGGGATGAAACACGTCGGCGAAGACCACGATAGAGAGGTTGCTTCTATGACAGATGATTACGAAGATGATACCTGTGAAGAATCAACTTCAGCTGGTACATGGCAACTTACAAAAGGTGGTGGACTCTGTGCAATGTGATTTTATGAATCTTTCTTTTAAAAAAATCTCTACAACTGAGGTACATGTAAGTGGCTCTCTATAGTAATGAAAATGGACTATCTATACCAATTTGATGACCTGCTCAATTGGTGGGAGACTGCTGCAAGGATGACAGTTTCTTCGATTTGTTATCATCGGCGAAAAAGAATATCTGCAATGGAAGGATCACGAAATGGCCTAGTCAAAGTGTGTGCAAAAAGTGTGAACAGAATAGGCAAGATGACGTTTTTCTAAGTTCTTATTTTGTCAGGAAAGAATTTAGGAAACTTGAAAGGTTCATTTCAAACAGAATGGGATACTATACCCAATAGCTATTGATATAGTACTATTTTGTAGTTTACTACGAAACACAATACTCAGATTTTTATTTCAACCTTGCATTATCATTGTCGAAATCCATGTGCAACCATACCATCTGTAGATCATAATAATAAAAAATTGAAGTACTAGAATCTGAAGCTACTGTTGACATGGTTTTACTTTCAATCTAAATCTTGGACTCAACGTTATACCACATTTATTGCTCAGGCTATCCTAAATTCTCATTTTAAATTTTAAACTGCACTCTCTATTATTGCTTGTTCCTTTGGAGGCGAATTCACGTAAACACTGACGTCAAAGGAAACTCCTTCTTTCTCTAAAGCACCTATGATAGTGACATAAATATCTTTTAAATAGTGGGCATTAATAAACCTTTTCTGTTTTAAAGTGTTCCACCCAGCATAAGGTCTGTATCAAGTGCAGCGGGGTATCCCTCAAAGAGGAATGAAGAGAGTTGCGGACAGGAAGGTTGTTTTGAAAAGTGGATGAGACACAATATTGCTGATATGGAAGAACTCGGGCAATCATAGTATTCTATTGCAATGAAAAACTATAAAACCTCTTTGGATACACACAACCTCGAAACCTGCCCCCAAAAGAAGAACAGTTTATTGTGGCGGACTGACGAGAATACAGATCAGATAGAGATAGAGTTAAACAGATCAAAATAGATGCACTGCTCAAACTCCGCATCGGGCACCAAAGGAACCAACAACATTGCACCAGGACGCATGTAGCGCTAGTCCCACTGTAGATGCTTTGACGATCTCCGATTAGAAATCCCACGAAGACACTTTGCAATTGCCGCGGACTTTACAATCACGGATCAGACTATTGATCTTTCGACCATTCATCTATGCAGAGGCGTATTTGTGACGATATAGTTTGCAAGTATTAACAACTGAAATTCAGAATACTGTATATTGAAAAGGCAAAATGGGACGAGGTGCACTTGTGTTCAAAGGCGATTCGAAATCAAAGAAAAAGAAATCATCAAAAAAGAAGCATTCTAAAAAGTCAGACGATAATATATCTGCAGAGCGTCAAGAGACAATAATTGAAACTGGTACAATAGTCGCAGCAGTAGCGAAGCAAGTAACAGCCACTCCCCAACAGACTTCACAGCAATCACAACTTGTAATCAAGGAAGGGTCGGGTGATATCACAACATCGGGGACAGTTGTTACAGGACATAATGGTACACGCTTTGAAAAGGAATTATCCAATGGCGATGCAATCGTTGTTTCCGTTGAAGGACAAGAAGAGATGAGAGTTGTCACTATGCGTCTTTCGAATGTATCATGTGCAATATCTTCTGCCTTTTCGCAAAATTTGAAAAGTCCTACTGAATTTTCCATCATACCAAAACCAAGAGACAAACAAGGTGAAGCACGATTGTCAGCTCAACAGAAAGTGTTGTCGAAACAAGAAGAAGAGAAGCAAGCATTTGGTACTTATGGAACAAATAAAGAACTTGTGTATCGTGAAGTGACAGAAAATGGGAGTTATCGTATCAAACGTGTCAAGGTAGATGGACAAAATACAACACGATCTGATTTACTCAGTATGAGAACTAAGAAAAAATCCGATAAATATTGCTAGAAAAAACTGCTCACCTTCACAAATGACTAAAAGCACCATCACATCTTTCCATTGTAATGTAGTCTTCGAGTGGAGATTAGATTTCCGCAGGGAGCAGGTAAAGTGGATTATAAGAGTTACTCACGCCCTGCTATACATTATGTTAGAAGAGAAGTTGGACAAACTTAAATAGTGATAAAACAAACCGAGGTTGTGTGTAGATCAAATCGTTAATGTTATGATATGAATATATGTGCTTAGTTAAACTATGAACAAAAACAGGGAACGTAGTAAATACATTTATGAATTCATGCAGCGGCAGCCATACACGGTTTCTTGAGTACGATCAGGTTTAGCAAAACACCTTCATGCTCTTGACTATTGAACATAAGTCCATCGTTTACATAGGGTAATGATCGTGACAGATGATTAAAGCAAGCTTCTGAGGCTTCATACTGACCAAGTTCGTGATAGACCTGACCCAAATTGTTGAAGAGTACAATATGAAACACCATATCAGTGTCCAGACAGTTGACCAACATTTTGCTTGCATTCTTGTAGACTAGAGATGATTTACGCAGAAATCTTGTATATCCTGGACGGCCAATTAGTCCGTATAAATGTAGTGACAAAGCAAGATTGTACAACACAGTTGCAGTTTCTTGTTTTGAGAATGGTGCTTGGGCTTCAGTTTGCATTAGTAAAGCACGCTTGTAGACGAAGGAGAGACTCTTCGATGCTAATCCTGATCTATCAAGGTTGCTGTTGGTTCCAATAGAGATAGCAGAATGAGATCTACGCAGACTAGTCCAGTTAGACCCAATTTTGTTTCTATTCATATTTGCAGTTTTGGGACGGCACGATGGTCTTCTTATATCAAGCATCACAATTTCGTAAGCTTTCTTAAACAAGACAATAGCTTCCCTATATCTCTCCATAGACAATAGGTAGACTCCTCTGTTGTTCAAACCTGAAACTTCGCTGTGAGTGTTCATCATCTTATTCATTTCTTATTGCGAATCGCAAATTATTATTCTCGCTCTTTTTTATGAGAAGCAATGCGAAGTACGACTCCAAGCTACTTCTGACTACCAACATTACAAAGTTCGCGTTTTGTAAAAAAATAGGGTTTCAAATTGATGTGACCGGTACACGTAGTTGGCAGGTCTACAATAATCATAAAAATAATTATACTTTTTGGTGATAATTATTATCTTGTTCCCCCATAAGCTGTTGCGACACAGAATCGCTTTGTCTATTACATAGAGTGTATAATACCTGGTACTCGTTAACTATCCAGTGCTTCCACCGAAATCACTCCCTAAGACACCCACTTTTCGACGCGAACAGCGAATAGGAATTTAGGGGTAATAAATAATATATAATGAATATGTCAATAGCATAAAATTTACCAACTCTATTCAAAACTTGTATTCTGATAATAAATATTAGTTTCCGCTTTGATTAGCAGGCATCAGACATCAGCTGAGGCCCAAGTAGCGGGCGTTCGCGTTTCGAACTCTACTACTAGGTTCGAGTGCAATTGCCGATCTTTTACAAATACCGGTACTTATTGAAAGTGTTGAACCAGGTACCTGGTACTGCATGATTAGTATTTATGAGCACGACCAACAAATAATAATATTTTTTATTACTTGTACTGGTACGGGTATATTACAACATAGTACATGATTTATGGCGGTTTTGCACATTCGTGGTATGAGGTCCACATTGAACTTGCTGTATTGGCAATTGGTATGTTCAACTTTCAGAGAAACTGTAAATTGTCCAAAACAACAAAGAACTGTTTCGATGGGATGCGATCTTCTCACGATTATTTCCTATATAGCTGTTCCAAGACGTTGTCGTACCTGGTACTGTGTGTACCGGTACCCTTATAAGTTACTGTACCGTACCCAGTACACTGTACAGTAATTTGTGATTATGATATCTTTGAGTAACACTCACGCATGAATAATTATATATATTTTTGTATGCCTGCTTGTGGGCTGTATTTTCAAAGCCTTGTTGGAACATTGGGATATTTATATTGAAATCATAATTATTTTCCTACTGGTATTTTAGAAGACGTAAGTAAATGATGGAACGAATTTACAAGTACTCGTTCAAGGTATGTAGGTCTAAAAATTCCACGAATACCATAACTTTAATTACTGTCCAAAGGAAGATAATTACTCTATGTATCAGACCATTTCCTACATGTTACAGTTCCATTTCTGCATATATCCCTTTTCGGCAGATTGCCGAGCTACTTTGTTGACGAACGTTAATCAACTGTACTTAATCAGGGGCTAGAGATATTTGGTATTTTAATGTTAAGCCTTCCAGAACATAAATCTTTTCCCAAACGAATGTCACATATGCAGTGAAAACAAGATCGCTACATTTGTTTCCTACTATTTTTTGTATTGTATTGAGTTTTTCTTTGCATCAATTCTGATCTGTAACTTCACAGTTGTTCTACTGTGCCAGGTAAAAGGTAGACCAGGTCTAAGACACTAAATACAATATGCATTAGGCGGGAAGACTTTTCTCTCCGAGGACTTTTTCTCGACACTTTCTCCAAAATCCCTGTATCCGCTGATAAAATTGTTCAAGGATGCAGGGTGCTTCCCACAGAATTGCCTTCACTGGTCGGAGCTGTTTCTTGTTTTTAACCCTCGAAATCAAAGCAGATAGTTAGTATTTATTGTGTGCTCGGAGTTTTGCGCAGTCCCGATGTAACTTCATGTCGCACCAAAAAAAATATTATTTCCCACAACCAATTGTACTTTCTACATGTAGATCCTCGGGTAGACACTGAGAACACTGCTGCAAACCTTCGTTCAATAAGTGTTGGTAAATACAGGTACAAAGTATTCTAGAATGACAATTTACCTGGTAGGTCCTGTACTATACCTGAGGTACAATCCTCTTGTCGAGTCTTTCTTGTTGACTTCTGGTAAACCCACGAAGCAGAAGTTGTGATGTGACCACTCTACACCCTTCCGAATAGAACTTCACAGGTGAAGATTTATCCCTTGGTCATCCATTTTGCTCGAGTATTTGTATTAAAAATTGAACCTACTGTATGCTATGCTTGAACTCTCAAACTTGGCCGTGTACCGGGAACGGTTAAAATTGAAGTCAGTAGGGTAATCTTGTGCATTGTGGAAGTGGTTGGACTCATCATTTCCGTACCACACTTTTTTTTTTTGAAAATATTTATTGTGTGCTACAAAAATCATATTATTTTTTATTACCAGGTAGTACTACGTACCAGGTACTTATCTGTACTACCTGGTACTGCTTACAACCTGCTTTTTCGTAGTCCTGGTATACCTGGTACAGGTAGGAAGATCACATTCTACTTCTACAGGGATCTAGTAATGATACGATAAAGATGGCTAAAAGAACATACCTGGTACAGTACAATTGAATACAGATTATTGTACCCGGGTACAGGTACCCATTACATACAGCACATGTTTTTAAAAGTACTACCATGGACTCTTCGTATCAAAAACTGTCAGAAGGACATAATTTGCTCCAGTCTTAGTTTCTTGCTTGTAGATTCCTATGTATTTTGTACACAAGTCCTGAACCGAGCATGCCGTGCTTGCCGAGAAGTAGACCAAAGGGTTTTTGTGTTGTTGTCCGCCCGGGTCTGTGATGTTTTCTGTCAAAAAAGGTATCTATTCTGTCAGAAACCACATTGACACATTACATGACAACCATCAATCAACGAAGATACAGTGATCAAGTCTTCCAGCCAAGTCATCGGAAATCGCCTTATTATAATAATCCCAGTTTCCAAGGTTCGATCTAGAGATCGATTGCAACCGCTTACCGTAATAGCATCAAATTTCAGAGTTAGGTATAAAGAAGCACCACAACAGTTTAATTTCGAATACATCTCCGCTTTGCCCTAATTGCATGAGTAGTCGTTTATTTTTCCAAGAAAGGCGCTTTCCCTCCTTCATATTTCCTTCTACAACCACATTTGTAATTCCTTTGGTTGTCATTGGATCAGGAACTGCCTTTGCTTATTTCAAATATTATGTTGGAAGGGGTGTTCGAAAACTCGTCAATCTTTTAGATCCAATCAAACCACCAGAGGATCATGTCAAGGCATCCGTATTGGATCGACCGTGTATACCGATCACTAAAATTGAAAGCTATATTCAAGAAAGGGAAAATACTGTAGTCAACGGAGCTGAGCGGACTATCATTTGGAACAATCCTGATCAGAAAACAAAAACACCCCTTTGTGTTGTCTTTTTACATGGATGGGGAGCTTGCCGCCAAGAATGCCGACCAATACCCGAGATGATTTCAGAGTCTATCCATGCCAACTTGTTCTGTGGGAGGTTACCAGGTCATGGTCGGAGGCATCGTCGTGGTAGGTTGGGAGGAGGAGGGCCAGATGGTGATACATTACTAGAAGAAGCCAATGCTCATGAGTTGTTCTTATCTGCAATAGAGTCTCTCCGTATCGGTTTGTCTCTAGGAGATAAAATTGTATTGATTGGTATGTCAACTGGGGGGGCACTAACAACGTGGCTTGCCTCCCTCTCTTGTGTAAAGCCTCATCTAGCAGGACTAGTCTTACTATCACCTGCCTATGCTTTGGGTCATCCGCTTTATCCAGTGTTAAAGCATTCCTTTTCTACATTAAGATTATTGCCGTTTCTATCTCGAACAATTAGAACCTTACTGATTAGAATGGCGGTAGGTGGAAGAATCAAAACAACACCTGCTCTCAGTGAAGAACACAACAGATACAATTCCTTGACATATCCCTCGGAAGCTATATTGCATTTGTTGGACGTGTTGTGGGAATTAGAAACAATTGATTTTGCCTCTATTGACATTCCAACTATTATGATTGGAAATCCGCAAGATCATGTTATAAACTTTCGTGTCAAGGCAACGAACACATTTTTACGATTTGGAGAATCCTCCAAGGCCCTCTATTGTATTACTCGAGCAGAGCATCCGCATGTTGTAGCATCTGAAATGCTATCACCATCAGTTGTGGATGAAATCGCCAATGCAGCGATTCAATTTCTACGAGCAAATTTGTTTGTTACGGACCCTGGTGCAGCTGCTACTGAATTATCTAATAGGAAGAATCATAGAGGGCGTGCCTACAGTGTCCCAACAGGATTAGGCAGGTATGCAAGCTTTCCAAGTTTGATCGACCTTACAAGACCGCTAGAAGTGTAACATGTACTAAAGGATTCTTTAGAGCACTACATTATTTGCCCAACTACTACCCGGTATTGACATTGAGTCTTTTATATTGTCAAATTTTTTCATAATGTATTCCATTTCATCTGTTAATCTTTTATCCTGGATTTTATATATATTAAAGCCCATGCCCACATATGGAATATTATAGCTAACATTATGGATATGGTATTCCCCCCTATATACATATTGGCTTGGACGATGGTCTTTTACTAGAATTCTCTTCTACCTGCACTGCCTTCTCCGCCACTGCCACTGCCATTATCTTGGTGTGATGACGGCATTGTTGGAGGGGTCATGGAGATGGACCCGTTGTTGTGAGCATTCATTTACACTAAATAAAACTCGAATTTGGTGAGCGATGTTTACTGTAGAGACCCTCCCGGGGGGGAAAACAACATACTCGTCTTGAAATCTGTAAAATACATTAAAACAAAAGACAAAAACACACATCATTTTCATGGTTGCTTTCTATCGTAATATATGAGTATTATCTAAATGTATGGTATGTTTGTTCTTGTTGTTATTATTGTTTATTCTTACTATTCCAACACGAGTTGACAACCATATTTATCAATGCATTTGATACATGGTGGTTGAGGATTGTTAATGACATATCTTGTACGTAATTGATGAAAGCAATCACGGATCAATGTGATTGCTTCTTCTCTTGTTAGATTTGGTGAATATTGACGATCTAATATACTCAAAATAAAATTAGATCCTAATCCGTGTGATCCATATTGTATGTTCTGTATAGACCCATATTCATCTAACCAAAATAGTTGTGGTTTCAATCGTGTTGACAGTAATGGTGATAATGGTGGTGGAAGACTAGTATCATCCTTGGCAATGACACAGGATAACAACGCCGACTTGTGCTTATCATTGTTATTATCGTCGTCACCAATATTTTCGAGAGTGTCACTAGTTTCAGTTGCTCGTTTGTCTGATATTTTATTTGAAGCTTTTTCAACTTGCCATTGAAGACGATGAAAAAACTTTGTATCATCATTACTTGTATGACTGCCAGTAGTAGCATCACTACCATCATTATGAATCTCCAATTGCAGTAATTGTCCTTGTTGCTGGTTGCTTGTAGTAGTCGTAGGGACCATACCAGCAACTAATAAACACACATTTAAACGTTGATTTGATCGTAACGAATGTGATATTTGTGTTCTAGCTAAATGAGCAATTGATGTTGCTGTTAATCCTCCACCACCTTTTTCTCTTGCTGCTGCCGTTGCCTCTGATAAGTCTGGTAACTTACTTGTTGTTGTTGTTGTTGTTATTGGTTTATCATTCGTATGATGATTATCAGTACGACCCCCAATTTGAATATAATCAACATCACAACCAACACCTTCTTCAAATTCACGTATAGCACATCTTGCTGATAATAATCCAATTAAACGATCTGCATCAGCATTATCACCCGCAGCTGCAGCTACAATCGTTTGTTGCTGATGATAGTTGTTGTGTGTTGTTTGAAGTTTGGATCGCCGTTTATCTTGTGGTGGGAATGGTTCTACTAAAATTGCAATTTTATCTAAATTAGATGCCGTCAAGGCAATACTTTGACTTACCGATGAATCAGCACCAATCATAATAAAATCATGACCAACAATACCAATCAATGTATCTTGCCCTGCAGCAGAGGATGATTCAATGACCATACAACAATAAGAAAGATATACAACCGTGGAAAGTACACGCCTACAGGAGGAGCCCATCATCATCATCATCTTGTTGTTGTTGTTGTTGTGTAGTGTTGTTGCAATTGTCAATGACAACAAGGACGATGTTCTTGCTCTTTTTTTTTTTCTTCCTCAATCTCGTTCTTTTGATACAAGTTTTCGTCCCTTATATCCATCAAAGACAATCCCTGTCTCTAATCTATTGTTGTGTTTGTAATTTTCTCTCTTCTTCGAGTCAAATTGCTAAAAGTGAACTGTATCCAATAATAAAATAATGGACAATATGAAACACGCAGCGCACACAATCAAACTGCCCAGTGAAATCACGTAATATCCCCGTACCACTGGTAAATATACCTGATCGCGGTAATACCATACTCTTTTATCAATTTCTGTCCGTCTCCCCAACGTAGCTTCCACGTCTCATTGTACAGGCATGTCTGATTGTGGCGGGGAATCGGGTTGAAAAGATAAGATTAAGAATAAAGTTAACAAAAAGTATCTTTTTACAATCATTATATTATTATTATTTGTGTATTTTTCTGAGGGAAGTTTCTTGGATGGAGTTCCTTGCAGACTCCCTGTGACTGTCCAAAGCTGTCCACCCGGCCCCTTCCTCCGTCTGCCTCATCCATCAAAATAGTATCGTAATTTTTGTCAAAAAAAAATCATCAGAAAACTAGTCGACAGAAAGATTGTGATTGTTACATTTTCATATTTCATGTTGCTTGAGTCATCTACGTGTCGTCCTTTATCTTGTGTGTATTTTTTAAAAACATGCATCATCATCATCATCAATTTCCATCATCATGGTAGATGATAATGATGACTGCTGCTGCTGCTGCTGTTGTTGTTGTTGTTTGGCCTCATGCATGGATTGTCGTATTAATTGTTCAAGCTTTGCATCTACAGGATCCTTTGTGACTCGTTGTTGTTGCTGTTGCTGTTGCTGTTGCCACCACCAATTACTACAAGATGGTGTAGTTGTTGTCGTTGTCGTTGCCACTGATAATGGTGCATGCATTTTGATTGGTAGACTAGTCGTAGTATTTAACTCATACCATGGTTCATTCTGTTGCAGAATTGTTTCATTGTTGTTTAATGTTTTCCTTCGTTTTGTCGAATGATCGTCATGTATTGGAATTGGATCCTTGTTGTTATTCGTCGGTAGTACGCATGGTACTTCTTCTCTTGATCTTTTTGACTTCATTGTCACATCATATTGATTCTTGATGGTGTTATGGATATGATGATTATTATTTGTAGGAGTACTAGAAGCTTGAAAAGAATCATCTTGATTGTTACCATTGTCATGGACCCATTCATTGTTAGTTTGCTCTTCTTGATTGTAACAACAGTAGTAGTAGTCTCGATTATTATAAGGATAATGTTGTTGGATTGATGATTGTGGATGGTCGGTAGACAAGGTTTTGATTGTATTAGGTTCCATTTGACGACAAGGACGACGACGTTTGGTGGAAAGATTATAATTTTGGTATAGAGGATCATGATGATTCTCATCATCCTTAAGGGTAGTGTTGTTGTTGTTGTTGTTTATGATACTGTTCCAACTGTTGTGTGATGTACGCTTTGTTTTACCTACAAGACCATGGTCATTTTTCATATAATAATAATATTCCTTGGTACTACTGTTGCTAGTACTAGGACATTGATTTGACAATGGTAAGGATGATGATGAACATGCATCCTCATCCTTCATGGCAGTCATCCATGAACGTTTCGAATGTGTATTGGTGTTACACAGCACATGCATTTGTTCTTCTTCTTCTTCTTTGGAATGAGGAGTTGTCATCCTATCCTATCATGGAAGAATGAATATCATATACTTCATACTTTTGAATAATCTTGTACAATCACGAGAGAGACAAAGATTGCAAGAGAAAATGTGTGTGTGTCTGTGTGTGTATTTGCCGTTTGGTGTTAGAGGATGGTTCGTTCTCTATTTGTGTGACTCTTCCAAATTTTGATCTTGTGTTCTGTGGAATGCAAGTAGTGATCATGACAGAACTGAAAAAGTCTGCTTTCTCAACCGCAAGATATACGTTTGAGTGACATGCATCGAAAAAGAAGAAAATCTTCGATCGAAATCTCTACTGTCGTACAGTACCCCAGTACCGTACATTGTAAAATCAAAAACGGTTTCAAGCAATTCATTCGCCTCCCTCTACATCTGATGAGTCATGCTTGGATGGAGTCTAAAAGAATAGTGCTACCTATATCTATATTAGTAATTATTCTATGTTAATGAAGACCTTGCATAGATAATTAGGAGCCACCGATAGTTCATTATTATGGGATATTGACAGATGATATACTATAGATATACAGTAATGTGGATATAGACGGCCACACCCGTGTCGGTACCGGACGAAGCCAAGAGAAGATTGAAAGATCAAAAAGAATAATATTGGATGAGCCTCTCTCTACTCTAGAGAGTACGAACAGAAGAAAAGGAGGGGGGAACTGCCGAGACACCAAAGACGAATCCTTGTTTTCGAGATGTTGTTATGCTGTTATCGTCTGCTTGTCCAACACCCAAAAGTCAACATACGAAACACAACTTTAAAAAGCTAGAGAGAAGAAGTATTTACAGACAGCAGTATCTATACACAAAGCCAAGTGAGATAGATACATTAGTCAGTCCAGTTCGTTGTGATCAGCCAACCTGTCCCTCTTGAAATACATTCTTTGGCTTTATATTCATCACGCTATCCATACATTACATCAGCACTAGTTAAGGTCGTGTGTCGTGAGTCCTTCGTCTTTATAGTACGTACAGAGAGAGACACACACACACACACACACGTCGTCACACATTATGAAATCCTATTGACACGAATCTGCCTACTACACCACAGTAAGATAGAACTCTCTCTCTCTCTCTCTCTCTAGAGACAACAAAAGCATCGATTATTATTATTATTATTAATTTAGTTTTTACACTATGGTTCATCTCATGTACAATTATTTCAAAATGTCCATGACAAGACCTCACAAAAAATGGAAAAAATTGATTATTATTGGTTTGACGATATTTCTTCTTTTTACTTTGAATGGACAACTCCTTGATCAGTTTCAACACGAACAACAAGAAGAACGAAACTATGAGAAGAATCAAGTAACATCGTCCTTGTCTAGTATGTCTGTTACACCAAAAGAATTGCTTTCTATTAGTACACGAACAACAAACATTATCAATACCACAAGAATGAATAATAGTACCCCTACTACTACTACTACTACTATGGATGACAGCAGTACTACTACTACATTCAAACATTCTTTGTCTAGTAGTAGTCAGCAAGAAAAAGAAAAAGAGCAACTTTATCATCATTATCATCCTCATGGACAACCCAAGTATACAATACTTCCAAAACGTATTTATACTGTTATTGGTTTAGAATCATCTGGAACTCAATTTGTGTCAAGTATAATTCAAAATGCTTTCAAGTTACCTGCATACAGAGAAGGATCCTTTCCTTTTGATAGTCGAAAATTTCGTATGGAACAACAAGATATACAAGTACAACATTTCTCCTTACCTTGGGGTGAAGGTGATATAACACAACAACAACAACAAGATGATGATGATGACAAGAAGAAGAAGAAGGAAAAAAATGTATGGCTTCGCAAGACAAAACAACAACAACAACAACAACAAACTACAGCATCACCTATTGTGGATGTCGTATTACCATCTCAATGTACGCGTCTTGGTAGAAATACAGATTCAAAAATGATACCTACACGTATCATACGTCAAGAATGTACGTCAATGGCCAAAGAAATTTGGGGTACTAGTAATGATGGCATGACAACAACAACACCATCACAAGACCCTTCCTCTTGGACTTCCACCTCAAGTAGTAACAGCAATGTGACAACATCACAACAAAAAGATCAAGAAGAATGGCAATTAACATTACCAGTGCATTATCCTTCACGGTATAACTTGGATATTATATCTCATAAGGAATGGTATGACAAGTGGGGAGTAGAACAATATTTTATCATTGTCATTCGTGATGAACAAATTTCCTTTCTAGCACGTCAAGGGCATTGTCCTAATGAACTTTTACGAATCAAAGAAGAACGTGTAGGTACAGATATCATTACAGATGCTATTCACAAATATATTTTAAACAATTCACCATCCTCCTCCAACTACAAACGAAAGGTAACAAAAGAAAACAATCATCGTTACCAATTTTGGAACATGACTGGTAACATTGTTTACTCCCGCATTATCCGTCCTTCTCTTGCATCCAAAAGTGATACAATAAAAACTCGACAAGAGGAGGATAGTAATACGAGCAATAGTAGTGATGCCATAAATGGTAGTGGTCATAAACCTCCTTTCCGACTTTCTACATCATTCTTACCTTCGGGGAATAATGTTGTATTGGTGTCTTACGAATCCATGATGAAGTTGGGACAAACGTATATTGAACTGTTGTATCAAACTTTAGGAATCCAATCAGATTATGTTCCTGACATTGAAAATGGCAATAATAAATATATTGACAAATCCATACGAGGAAAACCTGTTGGTCGGTCACAGTACCACCAAAAACCGAGATCCACAAGGTTTACAGAAGGAGGGAGAAGGGAAGGTCGTCGTCAGAAGAAGAAGATGAAGGACTTTTGATAGATTGATAAAAGAGGACCGCCGATCTCTATGGAAATAGAAGGAACGCCAACCAACACACTCTACAATAGTTCCAGATGGTTCTGACACAGGTGGGAACTTTATGGGTGCACGTACAACAAGAATCTCAAAATAGTTATGGCTTGCTGGTGGCAACTCGATAGCAGATGGTTCTCACACAGGTAGTAACTTTATGGTGCACGCACAACAAGAATCACAAAATAGTTATGGCTTGGTGGTGGCAACTCGAGAGCAGCCAATTTGGAGCTAACTTTGTCTCTATCTCGCATTCATATGCCTCCTTCTACTTCATTATTACCTTCGGGAAATAATGTTGTATTGGTTTCTTACGAATCTATGATGAAGTTGGGACAAACGAATATTGAAATGCTTTATGAAACTTTGGGAATCCAATCAGACTATTTTCCCGACATTAAAAATGGAAACTCGAAATATATTCATTAACAAATCTGTAACAAAAGGAAAATGAAAAAGAGCGGTCCGATCTCATTTGAAGTAGTAGCACGCGAAGGACATTTTTAGGACGTACAGCAAAAAAAACGAGATCCTACTTGGTCGTAATAAGAGTAACTATTTTAGAGCTAATTTGGTCTCCTACTCTTTTTTTTGTTTCACCTGTTTGTTATTCTTCAATCTCCCGTGGTACTTACTTTTTTTTGGATCCAGAAACAATGTCATCGATACGCCTGGAAAATATCCAAAGTTTTGGAAGTGACAACGATGAAATGAGCATAATTGACATAGAAAGGGCGGAGTATTTTCGAAATGCAACACTTTCCATTTAACAGCGAAATGATGAAGAAACAAAGAAAAAAAGGCAAATACTTACAGAATCATGCATGCACTTTCAATAGCAGTTTTGATAGTTTGAACTTTAACATTGAAAGGTTCCCAAATTCCAAGTTCTTCCATACTGACCAAGTCTCCTGTTACACCATTGATACCCCAGTGACATTGAAAGGGCTTTTTCTCTTCCAAGGCTTGGTCGTAGGCAGCTGCGTGTTTTGCACGAAGTTGTGTCACAGTCCGAATCACACTAACACCACAATTTTGAGCTAATGTTCGAGGAATAACTTCCATGGCTTCGCCAACTGCTTGGAAGGGTCCCTGTTGAATACCTTGAATTTTTTGCCCCTGTCTCCGCAATCCAATGGCAACTGCCATTTCTGTTGCACCACCACCGGGTAGTAACTTGGGATTGTATACAACATTACGGACTACTTGCATGGCATCTTGGAGGTTACGTTCAATTTCATTAAGTACATCCTTCGATCCACCACGAAGAACGATAGTACAAGCTTTGGGTGATTCACATTCATCCAAATAACAGAACCATTCTTCACCGATCTTACGCATTTCGAATAAACCACATTGAGTCCCAATGTCTGATTCTTGAATTTCATCTGTACGTGATACAATCGTTGCACCGACAGCTCGAGCAATACGATTATTATCTGTCTTTCGTAATCGACGGAAGGCTGTAATGTTGGCCTTGGCCAAGAAGTGTTGCGCCAAATCACTTACACCCTTTTCTGTAATGACAATATCAGGTTTGTGGGCAATGATTTCAGCACAAATATTCTCTACATATTCTTCTTCCATCTTTAACATGGTATTCCAATCTTCTTCATCTGTAATTTCAACATTTGTTTGAGTTTCACCCTTTTTGTATTCAAGAGGTGAATCCAAAAGTAAAATGCGTGGATTTTCAATACGACGTCTCATTTTCGAATGAACTGTATCCTTGGCAAACATGACACCCCTGACTACTATTGAATCTGTGATTTCACCACCGGGGATCTTTTCCACCTTGGCATAACGTTTGATATCCACTTCTGTCATGACTTTGGTCCCATCCACACTTGTCCCATCCTGTAGTTGCGACGACGACGATGATTGAGGTCTAGACACAGTCAGTACAGCTTTGAGTGCCATGGTTACCATGATATCATTCCATCGTGACGAAAACTTGGTACCGATGCAGGAATTCACAATTTTTGTCATTTGTTCTGTATCTTCTACATTGACCTTGACAGCCTGTTCTTCACAAATATCAAGTGCCGCCTGCAAGGCCTTATTGTACCCTTGTACAATCACTGTAGGGTGCATATTGTTCCTCAAAAAGGGTTCGGATTGAATTAAAACTTCACCTGCTAAAATAATAACAGATGTTGTCCCATCACCTACCTCTTCGTCTTGTGCACGTGACAATTCAATCATGGATTTCGCTGTCGGGTGTGATACATCAATTTCACGCAGAATACAATTCCCATCATTGGTAATCACAATCCCACCCATGGGATCCAACAGCATCTTTTCATTTAAAAAAATAAAAGAGTAATTAAGTTTTCAAGATGATAGATATAGAGAGACACCAGTGCACAATACCAAAAAATTGAAAAAAAGAGTGATACTCTTTCTTTTGCCATAGAGATAGCTTACCTTGAGCATCGAACGTGGACCCAAGGTCGTACGGATAATGTCGGCAACAGCACGTGCTGCTGAAATGTTACTTAATTGAGCTTGTCGTCCAGTCTGGCGTTGAGTCTTTTGATCTGTGAATTTGTTTTCAAGGAGGAAAACATGACGTATAAAAATATGTGTGAGTGAGGTTACTTTCTTTCTTGACAAGTACAGTATTCTTATTCGTTCAAAGTGGCTCGCGATATGTTGATTTCTTTTATTCTTTAGTGTTTCATCTGCAGGTTTTTTTTTCCCTCTCTCTCTTGTTTTCAAATAGATAGCATGCCATTGGAAGAGCAGCAACCCCAACAAAAATATCTCGGTTGGAGGTTGAACAAAAAAATTCCAGTAGAAAAATCATGTACATTTCTACGATAGATCCTACGAGCATTGCCTCTCCATCCAAGACAACCAAGAAATGCGGACTCTCCCCCCTGAAAAAAGCGAAACTCAACAGCATTTTCATTTGTCGTCGTTTGTATCCATCAATCTTTTTGACAAACCAATTCGAAGAAATCCATTCAACTTACTCAACACCATGACTGGACCATAGCCGGGAGGACCTTGCATGGTTGCCATGTTTTTTTTTCCTTCAATTCACTCGCTTGCTGCTTTTGTGAACTTGGACACGAATCAGAGTGAGATCGAGCAATATGGATAGATGCGAGAGCGGAGGCAACTTTTTTCGTCGATGAAAGAAGGTTTTTCAAAAAAATGCGTGAGGTGCGGGAGAGACGCTGCGGGGGGGTGTGCGAGAGGTTCTCAAGAGCGCGCGGTCGCGAAAGGTTAGTCCAAGGAATCGCAGAACGGGACAGAAAGCAGACAATCACATGGTCGTTTATCGTTATTCCTAATCATATGGAGGAAGCTTCTCGTTGTTTTTTTATGTGCAGGTAATGTATACAGTAATGTACCAAGAGGCCAAGAGGTACCGCTACACAAGTACCAGGTAGGACCAAGTAGGAATCTCTCAAAATATAAATGCGAATTCAGTAACCAAGACTGGTTCCGAACGCGGATTATTGTGCTTTCCTGAAATGCTAAAACAAGTGCACCAATTTTTTCTTTTCAGGCGTCAGAATGAGACGAATACTCGCCCCTCAGACGTGAATTACGAACAGCAAACAAAACGTCCTGAGCTCACTACTGGATGCACGTCTCGTCCAAACAAACACGACTTGAAAAACGCTGAATCAGTCGTCACATGACAGACTACACAACAAGGAACTAAAACCAAGCAAACTTCATTCGTGATTGTTGTCAATCATGCTTGCGTTACATTCGTTCATTCAATCGGGGACCGGACCAAACCTGTAGGGTGCTATGTGGTGAATGCGCATAATTTTTTACAACAAGCAAACCACTGTAGCCCCCCCCCCAAAAAAAAACAAAAAAAAAAGCGCACACACACTAACAAACATGTTCTTTTCGAGATCAACGATAGCACTCATCATGAGTCTGGCAACCATCATGTCGGCTCCTCATGGCTCTTATGCGAAGCTAGGTGATAGCAACGGAAGAAGAGCTCAAAAGGAAGAAGACCCAACAGTAGCACCCGCAAAGGAAGGTATTCTATATAAGCACCCCTTTGGTAGGAACAAGGACCTAGAAGCAACTGATAGCTTTACTAAAAGTACTACCACTACAACAACAACTGCATCGTCACCCCTGACACGTTCGATTAACAATTGTGCCGATCATCCTGGATGGTATGATGGAGATGGATCAGGTTTTGGTTGTGATTGGTATGCAGCTGACACTGACAGATGTGGTGTCTATGGAGATAGCTTCGAGAACTTTGGTCGAACAGCCAATGAAGCATGCTGTGCCTGTGGAGGATGTATTCATCAAGACGGTTCTAACCAAGTCGCCGACACTCCCTGTGGTTGGTATGATGCCGATGGTCCAGCGTTTGATTGCAATTGGTATTCATTAGTTTCAAGTCGTTGTGAAATCTACGGGAACAATTTTGCAAACTTTGGTAAAACTGCCAATCAAGCGTGCCATACATGTGGAGGAGGTACGGCGCTCTAATAATTTTTACGTTGTTGAGAACTACAACATATAATACTCTTATAGAATAGAATATGCGTCTAGCAAGAGACACATACTTGCATTATACTGCAGAAAGGCAGAGGAGGGATAGTTCAAGACTGTAAAATACTTTAACACACTACATCATGTATCGAACACAACCTAGAAAGGTTCCCATACCCTGTGCATTATTTTGCATTTGTACTGTTTAGCTTTGCAACAGGCCTAAAAGAATTCGGGTCTGTATTTCTTTGTTTGTTTATTATTATTGTGTGTTCTCATTGGTGTTCTCAAAAAATGGGAACATGGTTCTTTGGTTGTGTAAACATGGAAAGTAGGAGTAAATGTCCTTTCTTTCATCAAACACTCTACATCGATTTATTCTGTGTAGCTAGTCTTCAAATGTAAAGTAAGAGGGGCACACAGTACTTTACAGCTCACAAGTTAGTATGATACTCGATGAACGGACAAGGACAATCCAATCCATCAAATGCAACAAACACTATTGAAGCCATGCCAGATCGGCCAACATTCACAATCTTCTTTTTTTAACGGGGAGCGTCATCGATATTAGATAATTCTAACCATATCGGAAAGTGTTGTCGGAGCGGGGTGAACAAAACGACAATGCTAGACATAATGAATGTACTTCAATCAAATTCAATGAAAAAAATAAGTTTGCGTTATTTTTATATAACCACTCTCCGATTCTCTCTCTCTCTCTATGTATATATATCTACTAGAGTGTGATTATTAGTACTTGGTAGTATACATATCTCTTCGTCCATGGAAAATGCGTCGTCTATAACGAGGACGGGGAGGATCATTTTCGCGTGTTTCTAATGTTGAAGATTCATCCGTACTATCATCGTCAAATTGGTTCAAAGCTGCCATGGCTGATTTCATTTCAAAAGAGTGGACGTCCAATTTCAATTTTTGTAAATCAATTTCACGTGATAACAAATGTTCTTCCAGGGAACATAGACGTGTCAATATTTTTCTAGTTGGTGTTTTGCCGTTCACAGTAGAATAAGATATAGAATCGCTCACACTTTCTCCTCCTCCTAGTGCATCTGCATCTCTTCTTGCATCATGGTGATGATGATGACGACGATGAGAACGATCAGCTGAGGATACAGTTGTTGTTTCTTCGAATTCGTCATAGTCATTATTGCTCCTGCCCATTTTGTTGTAGCTGTCGTCTTCGTAGGCTGATAAGTTACTAGAAAGTCGGTCAATGACTGATTCAGTTTCTGAAAAATTCGTATCGGTGTCAATTTTCTTCAACTCGCGTAATTCAGATTTTAATTCCTTTAATTTTGCTTCTTGTTCTTCCAAAAAGTTATGAAGAGGATGCCGCGGTATAGGAGCAAGTGCTTCATCAACACTTCCAGGCGTATAAGCTGAGAAATACTCACTGCTGCTGGCACTACTGCTCTTGACACTAACGACTTCTTCTCGTCCTACTCTTGATACTGAAGTATTTGACATTGTTGTATCATCAACTTCATCCTTCAAGTTGTCGGTGGATTTGTTGTGATTACCAATACCATAGTTGTAATCCATAATATCGTCACCATCTTCATCGGCATCGTGTTGTGCGTATTTATCTTTGCCGTTGTTACTTGCCCAACTGTCATTGCTATTTGCACTCGCATTGCTGCTAAAGAAGCCTATTTCTGTACTTTCAATGCCAAGTATTGATATTTCCTCTTCCTCTTCTTGGTCTTGATCTTGATCTTCTTGGTTCTCCTCCTCCTCGTCATCATCATCGTCGTCATTGATATTGCTGGGAATGTGAAGAATAATTGTCTGCTTGTCATCTTGCTCGTCACTGTTGATAGTAGTGCTAGCGGCACTTGTTCGAGCTGCTGTTGATGGTGGTGCTACCTGGTGTATAGTAGAAGAATGGTTAGAAGATCGAATGTTCGTCGGTATCGTCAAGTTGGACACGCTGTCAGATTCCTTCCCCTGTGGAATAGAAGTTACTGAAACCTTTCTCAATTCATCACTTGAAGGCGGACTAGACTGCGGTAAACGCATCCATGCTGGTACAGATGTTTTCCCTGCTACTTTCTTGTTTCGGGGGGTCTTTTTGGCTTGTTCAGATACA
>WKLE02000070.1:7376-18104 GCA_014885115.2 Asterionellopsis glacialis
AATATACTGGATGTAATCTTCTTGATCATTTTGACAGGCTCTTGTGATTCATGTAATTCATTAGCTGGTACCTTTGTACCATGTTGATATATGTAAGCTGCTTGCTGTATTTGCACTGATTTGAGTACTATCATTGCATAAGAAATCTCCACAAAAAGTGCTCTTGTCAATATGGGTTGTGAGATTTTGGTGTGAGTTAAACAGCCTACCACAGGCTTCACAACTTAGTGTGGCTCTATTTTGTGAGATCAAGAATGAAGACTTGGGGGATTATGGCCTTTTGGACATGCTATGTAACCTTTACAACTGTTGTTGTTACTAGTCTGTTGCTGCTGTTCTTTGGGTAGTTACAGGTACCCTCTATACCTACTAGTCGGTGTAGTAAATGCTTGAGCCTAAGCAATACACTGATTGTCATGTGATGAGAGAGACTTTTTTGTCATGAACTGAAAAATGTGCCTGATGAGGCCAAATCACTTAGAAAGAAGGAAATAATACATAGACCAATGACCACCATAGTGACTAATGAGCAGTAAATAGGTGATGAGCCAGCCATCCTTTCAGTGCATGACATAAAAAATTGAATAACCACCATATTTCTGTTGGTGAGTCAAAAAATTAGGCAGGCAGGCAGACAGACAGATTTATTGCTGTGAAGGACAGACTTAGGTCCAGACTTGTGGGAAATGGTGTTCTTCTGATGAAGAATATCTTTTTCTTCTTCTTGAGATATTGAATCTTTGGGGGATGCTTGTATTCTCTTAAAGAACTTCGTGATTGTTTTTGAAAAATGGACCAATGTTACAAACCCTGGCTGAAAAAAGCATGCTTGTTGGTGGTTTCCTTATCTTGTTGATAGTTTTATTATCTGAATCACTAGGACTACTTTCACTGCCAGTAGTATCAACAATTTCAATAATATCAGAATCTTGGGTACTTGTAACTAGTGCTATGGCAGCAGTATCTTGACTTTCAATTATTTGTAGTAACATGATGATTATATTATTTTGACACCAACAGAAACAAGGTTCTGGTGCCAACTGATTCTTCACTAGTAGACTTCAGGTTGACCAAGGTTGTTGGGTTCCCAGCATACTCTTGGTGCTTTTTTTGGAGGAATTGTTTGTATACTGTATACTGTACACTGAGTCACCATGAAATTCATCCAAGAGTTTTCTACCAGAATATTCCCATAAGTCTTCCAACCAGGGCATTTTGGAAATTAGAGACAGATTTAATAGATTTTTTATTTTCCTCTAGATAGAGCATCTGTAGTCACAGAAGAATAAGATGAAATCTCACTTATCTTGTGCAATAGTTGGAAAAACAGCATGTGGGTGCAATTCATCTAGTACATACTAACACATTTATTCGTGTGTACAGCATGTTGATTGTTATAGGTGGCAACAAAACTTCTCTTCTTTGTCTTCCTTTCCTTTCACACTCTCTCCTCTCCCGGCGTAATCAAGATGCAAGCCGCGGACAGACTCCACGGACACGGGATTTTCACCAGCTGATCTACTCGTACGTATTATAATAATATTAATACATAATATAAACAAACACCTTTATCCTACTCAACAGACTTCCAGGTAAGCTTTTCTTCGAACAAAGAATTTCATTCAGTCGGATAAGAGAACAACAAACATGAAACTCCAGCTGGTTATAACCGTTGAGTTTTACGAAGGAGAAGCCATACCTGGTACGATTTAACGGCTTTTCGCTCTGTATACAGTATGGCGGGTTAGCTAAACAATCATGGCTAAATATTTCGCAACTATTCGCTACTCCGTGTAGTCTAAGATATATGGAAAGTTGAAAAATGGCCGGTGGGTCGTCCTACCGGTTGTGTCTTGCAAGAGAAACTTGCACTTTCTTCGAAGGGCGAAAACCGAGTGTTGTTGGCGCACCTCTCTAGTTAGCTACTACATTCCGGTCCCGTTCCATACACCTTTTTGAAGAAGAGGAAGTAAATACATGGAATCTGCTCCATTCCTGTTTCCAGTGAAATGTCACCGCCGCCACCGAAGTGCACGGATGAATCGGATTCCGATGATAACATGCCAAAAAATACATCTGTAAAAGAAAATTCTAATTCCTCGATTGAAGTGACGAAAACGGAATATTATGCTGGAGTTGCTGAAGAGGGCGATACAACCATTCAAGCCAGTGAAGAGATCGGTGAAATTACCGAGGGGTGCAGTAGAGTGAAATCGAATGCGTTAGAAGCAAACGCAACAGTCAACAAGAAAGATTCAACGACGACATCGTCGCCTGAAGATAAGAAAATTGGCATCGATAAAGACACGCATGAGTATTCCTCCAGTGCCGACAAATTCGATACTGATAGACAGACAGACTCTCGAGATGAAATCTCGAGCACAGAACCTGATCAAAAATCTACGTTAATTTCTACGAAAACATTAACGCCACGTGGGAGCGTAATGATTTCGCCACTAAACGAATTGTTATTCGACAAGGCAAACGTCATCACGACTGCGACCGATAGCAAACCTTCGAAAAACACAGAAGAGAAGATGTCACACAAAAAAGCGAAGCCACATCAACTGGCAGTAGATGAAATTACGCAAGCGCGTGAGAGCCAAAGAACAGAAGCTGACAACGAAGAACAACAACTCGTCGAAAGTCAGACAACAGATCCGACGTCTTCAAGTCTTGCTGAAGCAACAAGACCAATAGAAAATAAATCCGAGGTTGCCTCTGCAGCGATGGTTCCAATCGCAAACTCTGGCAAACAAAACATTCCGGAAACTACGACTCTTTCGGATGATTCTTCGATAGAACCTACTGAGGAACCAACAACTTCCGAGTCGATTATTTCCGGCACAATGACTGATTTTGTGGAGGATTCCACTTTACCAGAGAATAAGGACGAACAAGAGGAGACACAAGATTCGGAGTCTTTCATATCATCGAATGCTTTCATCGAAGAGGAAGAAGAAAAGTCGACAACTTTGACTAGCGATAGCAAATCACATATAGAAGCACTATACTCAACTCAAACATCAATTAGAGAAAAACAAACACCTACAACCAGCGATGACTTACAACGGAAGAGCGCTCTGGTCCAGAGTCTCGACAAATCTCAATCTCTGTGCTCGAACAGACAAACAGAAGTACTTTCGAAATCCACAGAACCAGACGATTTTGCAGAAAATGAGATACCGGCCAACACAGTACAAGGAATCGCCTCTCCTGCCAAAGAAGAACAGATTGTCCATAGTACCACATCCGAAACTGTTGTTAAAGCTGCTTCCTCGCAACATCAAAATGAAGCTGCACTCCATCAAACAAATTCGATACCTACTCAGATACCGACCAACACAGTACAAGGAATTGCCTCTCCAGCCAAAGAAGAGAACATTGTCCATAGCACAGCATCCGAAACTGTTGTAGAAGATGCTTCTTCGCAACATCAAAATGAAGCTGCACTCCATCAAACAAGTTCGATACCTAATAAACCTATCGAAAGAATTATTTCCGTTAATAATGAGCTTATTAGTAATGAGAGGGTAGTTCCATTTTCAGTCCCTCTACAACAAACTCCTGAGCTCGTATCTGAAACACAGAATGGGTCTCCCGTACCAATAGAATCGATAGATCCCGCATTGTCAAGAGAAAGCGACCGGAACGCAATGACTGCCGAAGTCTTGTCAGAAGGACAAGCTGATGATAATTCGGCAATGGGCCCTCCTCTTCCACGACAACCCATTTCAACAAATATTTCCCCAGATCAAGTACACCCATATGTTATGCTTCAACCACAGTTCGCCGTACAGCAACCTGACCATGTTGCTCCACATCACGTGCCACTTGTTCCAAGTTTACAAGCGAGGCATTCAATGCCTTATGGTTACCCCATGCAAGCATATTCCAATATGCCTGCCATGTTGCCACCAGCACCCTCACCCGCGCCTCCTGTGCAACAGCCGCAACTTCAACTTCAATCATCGGGTCGTCGAAAAATACGTCTGCGATTACAAGAAGATGTCGAACGGCACAATGCGCATGCTCATAGGAGTTGGTTCCGAAGAAGCAAACTGAATATAGCTGACCCAATTGAAATGGAAATGGCTGGAATTGATCGTGGATTAATTGCCATATCCTGGTTTGAAGGAACGACATCAGGCGAACTACAAGAACACGTACGCAGAAGTGTATCTAGAAAAATGGGCATTAATGGCAGTTCAAAGTTGACAAACTTGCGCATTATCGATGAAAGTATTGACCCACCCGAAGAAATCGTTTTATCATCCTTCATTCCTGATGGATCTGAGTTTTTACTAAGATTTAGTACGATCGATAGAGACACTGGAGCAGCACCTAGTCATGCAACACCTCGGTTGTTGTTACATCAAGCAGAATCAACAATATCAACAGGCCCACCAAACTCGCCGTCGGCAGCTCCAAGTCCTTTCCCGTCGAATCCGAATCTGCTTGCACTGAATAGTGAGCAACTGCAACAAAAATTCGCTAAGCTTGGAAATTTAAATGAAAAAGCCAGCCCTAGTAAAACAAAGAGTGCGAGAAGGGGTAAGACAGGAAAGGCAGCAGTTAAACCGCTAGAATCTGTCACTGTTGAGTCTGACACTGAAGCTGCAGGTGAAGTTGTTGTAGGTGGTGGTGGTGGTGAAGTTGCATCAAAGGGATCTACATACAATCAGGACGATGACATTTTGTCTGAAAATACCGATCCAGTTGAGGCAAGACTGCAACAGATTGTAGATTTACTACAGCCACAACAGGTACCTACTGCCAATCAAACACGAGGCTCTGAAAGACGAAAGGAAGAAAAGAAACAAGTTATCTTTGTCCTTGCGAACTATTTTGTTCTTTTCTTGTCGTTGATTGCTATCTCAGCAGAGATACAAGCACGTGCACCAGGTTGGATGAAATGGATGGAAAAACAGCTTGATAGTGTACAGCAATGCAGTACAGACCAAGAATCATTGTTTGAGTGCGTCTCTAATGGAGATGTTTCTGGTCTGATTGCAACCTTCCTAATGTGGATCACTAGATCAGCTGCTACAAAACGAATATTCTTATTTGGTTTTGAAACTCCTAAAAAGCTTTGGACCGTGGTGTACGAGTCTTTCGTGACAGCATTTTGTTGGGGATTAAGTTACACCTTCATCCGACGTGGATTAAACCCTGATACAAGAACTAATTTCCTTCACAAATATTGGAAAGACGCTGTGTATGGAAGTTTGGCTGGATTCAATGCATCTTTTATGAAGGCGGTACTTAAGAATTTGATACCTCAAGAAGCAATTGAATCTGCCTTGGACGATAATGAATTTCGACTCAAAATCTTCAGCTGGCTACCAAGTATGCATTAAAAAATAATACTGCCGTATAGAGGTATAGTACTCAAGGAACCTCCATCATTCTACCGGTGACCAATACAATATTAAATGTTAAAATGTCTCGCGCGGGACGTGTAATACTAGACATCCAAGGTTTTACTGGGAAATGATAGTTCCTAGCCCTTCGCCAGTTCGATTCGCTACGTGTACGTCTTCGTTTGTCACTTTGCATTTATTTTTATGGCCGTTGAATGAAATGAAATTCGATAACTGATCGTCATGGCGGTGGAGACTTGCCCATGCGGACAGCGATTTTCACGCGCCTTTTTTCGATTCCTTTGTACACTAATTGAAGAACATTTATATATATCTTTAGGTCGTCTTCGTTGGTGGCACATGATTAATAATATCCATAGCGTCTTCAAAACACGCATCTTGAACGCAGGGAGGAATATCAGAAGCTTTAGAGATGAAGACATAAACAATAAGAACAAAATGAAAATTCGACAGCAACATCATCAGCTCTATAAATGTATATTAGACATCATTATCAAAACATTTCAAAACCTATATTGATGTCCTATTTCTTTTTCTTCGTACAAGCTGCATCTAATAGCGCTGCAGCCATCGATTCGCCTGCCGATAGATTTTGCATTGTGCATATTTACTTATTTACTTCTTCTTTTTCCTCTTCTAAAAACTATCCTTCTCTACTTGGTCTTTCAATTTTTTATGGTATCTCTTTTATCAACTCTTTTACTTTCTATCTTTATAGATAATTTGCCTGCTTCTAGTAGTAGGCATGTACTCTGAAATGGAATCAAACTCCATGACGACTATTGGATCGATTCTGGTTGGATGAGGACGAACGACGTCCTAGTCTCCTGAACAGTCTACGCACTGGCCCTCGCCTCGTGCTTGATCCATTTCTATTTGGAGTACTTGCACGCTCTGGCGAGGTGATCCCACTGTGACTGCTCGAAGAATTTATTGTATTCAATTGGAGGGAATTTGGATTTACAGTATCATCTGCAGCATCCCCACTAGTAGTAATCTCAGTGTTCTCTTCTTCTTCTGCCACTGCTGCTGCTGCTTCTGCTGTGTCGTTCTCATTTTCGTTACTATTGAGTGCCGAAGTGCCGTGTGGATCGACAGGTTGAGGATTTTCGGAATACAAATCTGAAAACAAATCCATATCATCATTGTTGTCCGAAGGGGGTGTAATGGGAGTCAGAGGTGGTATTGCCTCGCTATTACGAGTTATGGTAGGCGAGCGCAATGGAGAAGCTGTCGTTAGACCTCCACCTCCGCCTCCACCCAACATGGCAAGTCCCATACCATTGGGTCCAACGCCAGGGCCAGTCACAATTGCATGAATGTGAATGTCGATTCCTCCTCCACCACCACCGCCGGTGCTACCACTGCCGCCATTGCCTGGGCGAAGACGAACTCCCGATACTGGAGTGCCAGCATCGTTGTTGTCGGATCCTCCGCTGCCGCCCCCATTTGCTAGATTACTTAGACTAGCCGCAGCAAGATAGGCACCTAGTAGACTTGTTCCATCTTCAGACCTCTCCCTTCGGGTGTTACGATCTTCACCACGAAAGGTATTTACCATTCCATTGACAAAGTCGACATGATCCGGATTTATTCTATCTTCGTCATCTGCAGCGCTGCCCAAGCCTCCTGATGAGGCCGATGTGGACGCCGATTCTTCACCGTTATTGTTGCTCAACCTTGTTCTACGCCTGCTTTCCCTAGATAGCAATGAAAGTAAGCCACCACTACCACTAGACGAACTAATATTGTCATCCTGTTGTGTGTTCACATCTTCCTCCTGTGTATGACTTTTGGAAGCGTCAGTCAATGGTGATTTTTCTTCTGGCATCGAAGCTGCCAAGGCAGCAACATGAGGTGCTGCATCAGTAAGTGTGCGACCAAGTCTATCAATCAATGGAGCCAGGGATTCCAACTGTCGGCGACTGGGCTGTTGACTATTTTGTTTATTCCTTTCCGCGCCACCTGTTGCAGTAGCACTTGTGTAGGAGTCCCGATTCAGGTGAAGGATATCTTCATACAATTCATCATCATCCATCAAGAGGGGCATATCCTCATGACCATTATTATTATTATTATTATTATTATTTTCTGCAACAACACCTCTGCTATGATCAAGCCATGGCAAATCAGACGTTGCTTGTGGAAGTGGTGAAGAAGAGATTTCGTTAATATTACTTTGTCTCATATTGCTGGGTATTGCCTCTGCCAAAAGACTGTTCACAGTGGATAATGCCCGATGAAGTTCTGGCAACAATGCACTCCTATCAGCTTTGTCGTCTTCATCTTTTATGTATGTTGACGGTGCAGCGTGAAATACAGACTGAGGACTGGGCGACATATAAGGCGACTAATACATGAATAAGTCAAATTCAAAAGGGAGGAAAAGTTAGACAAGATGTTAGTTTTTCCATTAAGAACTAGAGGTGCATTGAAATGGAAACCTATTGCATCACTTACCGACGATGAATGCCGTGTTCTAGTACGAAAGGGTCGAATTCGTTCAGAATCACTACGGATCCATTCATCCCACCGATGAGGCCAACCATTGTAGTGGATTAGAAGTAATTGTACTCCGTCATTATTATCCCGTTCTCGGAATCCTGCAACAACTTCTTCGTGTTGAGATTCCTCGTTCATGTTATTAGCAGTATTATTGATGTCGCAACAATCATCATCGTCATCATTTGGATCGCACGGTTCCAACAAGAGTCGTCTCCGTCCGTCGAAATCATTAGCACTTACAGCTGGATCAGTCACTGGAGGTGATCGTTTTTTGTTTCGGCGACGACGACGATGCTGATGATGACGGCTACTTGACTTCTTCTTTCTTGATGGTAAAACATCCTCAACACGAACAATATCCACAACAGTTGCTTCTAACCATTGATTAATAGTATCTAAACAATCAATCCACTGTCCACGGTACCAAGTTCGATTCGCATCAAGAGGATGTCCGCTAGTATTGCTGTTGTTTTTGTAACATGTTTCTTCTTCTGTTCCATTCTCATGTTGTTGTTGCTGCTGCTGCTGCTGTTCCTTCATCATGATGTATTCCTCATTAAGTTCTTCTTCTGTTGAAGACGTTGTTGTTGTGGAAGCACGAAGCGAATCTGCCATGGTACAAAGAGTCATTAAACCCTGTCGAACAGGTTCCATAGATCCAGGTTCAGGACTAATTGGATCATCGGCTGTCAATCTGTAATTCATAGGACGGCGAGTCGTCCTTCTACTAGTGGTAGAACGCGGGAATCGTCGTACTGTGGTAGCACTTGGAGGACCTCTCCTGCTGCTTGCTGTCTCTGGCAATGATGACTCTTGTTCGTTATTACTGCTATTATTATTGTCATCATCATCGTCGTCGTTGTCGGTTCCTAACCCAAGCAATGCCGCCAAAAGAGATGCTGTACCCGAAAGTTCTTCCGCTTGTGGTTCGTTTGTGGATGTGCCTGCTCCTGTGGACGTAGAGGTTCCAGTACTATTTCCTTCCTCGGAAGAAAACGAAGATGAGGAGGATGTCGAAGCTGACGCTGGTTTTGGAACCAAGTGTATCGTATGTCCATCTGACAATCCAACCACATCTCTAATTTTCTTTTCTACCGCCGTTTCAAAATTATTTTCATCGCCTACCTGTTGCTGTTGCTGTGACGGTGGAGATGATGGCGATGGTGATGACTCTTGTGGTTGTTGTTGGCTGCTAGCATTGGTCTGATGATGGTGGTGTGGCTTATTCGTATCATGATGATTAATAATCCGTCCTCGGTAGATAAGTCTCTGCTGCGATGCTTTCAGACCTGTCACATCTTCAATTCGACTATGAAGTGAAGTTAACGAATCATCTGGTGATACCGAAACTCTAAAATTACCATCTCTTCTATCTGTCGATGAGGATTCTTGTGAACCCACAGTTTTAATGAGTAATGACCATGGCGTCATGTTTGTTCGTTCGTTCGTTCGTATCTCTCTATGTATAATTGTTTATTTGTTTGATTCCTTCTTGTGCTATTCGTGTTGGGAGTCGGGTCCCACTGTCGTTGCAGTCAAGGCTGACACCGAGAGCGAACAGTTCTGTCTGTTGCTTCGTCGCGTCAAGAGCTGCGTCAATGCTCGCTTCCAAGCGGTTGGTCCAAACCTGAAAGCTTATTTAAAAATTGCCTTTGAATAAAAAATTATGAAAAATCAATAAAAATTTCATTAGTCAAATCAACTCAATTTTCATAGTGCGCAAACCATAACTGCCTCGCGGAAGCGCAGGCGGAGGAGAGAAGTCACTGACACGAAAAAAGAGAGAAAGAAAGAAACTCTCTTCTCGGCTGAAAATGACCGAGTGACAAGACTGAAAAAAATTCTACACAGGGCTGCACTTTCTCCTTCATTGGCTTCTTCATCGAAATCCATGGATGAATGATAAGACCCAAAAGGATGCACCTAGCATCACGGCGCTCTCTGATCGTTCCAGTTCCATCCAATAATTCTACACCAAAACGGTGGCAGACACAGAAATAAAGCATGTCCGTGAAACACGAGCCAATGCAATATAGAATGTCATCGACAATCATTAAAGAATATACACACCTATAGACCTTACGCAAGCAATCAAGGCAGCGATCGGATCAAAAGAAAATCAGAGAGTGTCAATACTTCTCTGGTTGCGATTTCCTCCTGTGTATCTTCTGCTCTTCTCCTGGTTCGATTTGGCTGAACTTCTTCTCGCAAGAACTTTCGGTACATAGAGACTAGCTAGGATATTCTTTTTACTGTATTTACGATAGACCGATCGGAAGGTCCATACCTGTACTCGTACTTTACACTCTCTACTGTGTAGAGTCCTACCTCTATGCTGGCAAGTGAGAGGGCTGCGTCATATTTTGTGTATCGGCGTTGGGCGGGTCCAATCAAGTTTTCGGGTGACCAGTGATACACACAGAAGTCTTAAGTAACAGATGACGCGTGCTTGCAAGGCGGGCTTGGGGCTCGGGCGGGACAAACAATAAACACAACTCGACACACACATTTACGCTAAACTGCCGTTATCTGACAATAATAAGAATAATATTATTCATATTGCCCTGTTTTTTTAGTTTGAATTGGGTACAAGTTAGTGCAAGGGACAAACAAGAAAAGAGTTAGATCCCGGATTTTTATCTTTGTAACGTGCAACGCACGTGTCGCAGTATCATAGAATTTAAATTCGCGAGACTGTATGTATGATTCATGAATAATAATTATTATTCTCAAACAATCAGAATTTCTGTCGAACGTCAAATCGTTATTAATAATTATTTAGTCCTCACCCCCTAGAGTAGGGGTCACGTGCTCCGCATTTTCACTACAGTACACGTTC